>LUCH01002117.1:60302-96237 GCA_013368495.1 Paragonimus heterotremus
TGATCAGTTCATGAAGCTTTTCAAGCTTTGTCCTCGGACCCTTCTCAGGCAGCAGTCCTTTTCCTACAAAGTTGTTGACTTCTTGAACAGTCTTCCTGCTGAAGTCGTTGGTAGCGCTTCTAGCGATCGCTTTAAAGCATTACTTAAATCTCATTTTCCAGAGGGCCATTTATGCGAGTGACCTTAGTTTGTTTTGTGATATTTGCTGTAATTCTCAACAGCGGTGCTACACCCTGTTTTCAATGAATGCCTTTCAGATCAGCAGACGCCTGTTTGACACTGCACAAGAGAATCCGACTGGATCCGGGACCCTTGGGCCTCTGTCTCGAACCCGTGTATCAATCGCTGAAAAGGACATCACGAAACCTTACCTTATCGTAATTCAAGGCAGTTTCCGACCTACGGCTTATCCCACGAGCGTAAATAGCGCCTACTTCACCCATATACTACTGAAGACACTCCTGGAACTGTGAGAATGTGCGAAATTCACGATTCTCGAACATCGCCTTGAAATTCGCAACCTAATCCATTTTCCACAGTTTGGAACATGAGCAAAAAAATAACATAATAAATGAAAGGAAATAATAATATAATTAATTGAACATTACTCCAGCATCCTTGTATTGATATCGTCACACGTAATCCACAACAAGAGCATCAGCCATACCGAATTTCGAAAAAGATGTGCGATAACGCCGTTTTCAATTGGTCAATTTAAACAAACATATATCAACCCACGACGCAGGGTTCGTCGATTTTAATTTCTGCAACAGATACTACGCTACCAAATCCGGGGTTTACTTGAAAATATTTTTCAAAACGGCGAAAGTTGAAGAAATCACGTCCTGCAACTAGCATTCGTGAGAATGTAGTGTCTTCACACTAACAAACGCTCCTTCCGAACGACTTCTATCATTGACAATATGGGGTATGATCACATGCGGGAAGTGGTCAGATACTTGTATTTGAAATGTCTGTGGCGCATGCCGATTATCGTAGTTGATTTCGTTGACTGTCATACTGACTGGAACATTTTTCTGCACTGCGATAGATAACTGGTGTACTAAACATCAACTAGCTGAGAGGCATACTTCCCAGTGATCGGCAGGTGGCTTCAGTTCGTCTGTTTCAGTTTTGTATTTTGTACGAACGCCACACGACCTCAGTTTAGTTGAAAACAATGCGGTGTAGTGAACAGAATTTAATTCTTAAGATTATCAGTGATGGAGTCGGATACACTACCCTTTTTACGCCGTTCAGTATATACCGAAAATGGAAACAATCACATCGTATAGTCACTTTCAACCATTTCTAAGAACAACGTTCCATCGACAAGTATCTACCTGAAATCTAGCAAGCAAGCATCGTATAGGAAAGGAGGGTGGAAACGCTGTCACACATGTTTTACTGTCAAGTATGTTAGTATTCTTGTTGAACCACTATTCCAACAGTATGTGGCTGTATGTTTCCATTCCGACGACATCTTCAAAACGCCGCAAAATTACGCACTTTCAAGCCATAGGTTAACGTATTTCGTTTCAAAAATCGCAATGAGCGCATTCACATAACCTTAATTAATGGGGTGACGCCAATAACGGGTGTTTTTCGCGAAAATGTTAGAAAAAGTTTTCATCACCAAGATAGTACTTTTGGCATTTATTTGATGTTTTTCTATTTTCTCATCAAAACCGCCTATTCACAGCTGATAAACTGTCGGTACTTTTTCTGAAATTTCAATTTTACCACTTCCACGGGGAGTTGTGTCAAAACAACAACCCTCAGGCTAATTCATATGGAAGCCAAAATGGTCAGCTGTTCTTTACTCACTTGAGTTTGAACCTGTGATTCGCATTGTGCATTGCCTTCGTATCACGCCTTTACCCCGAGTCGTGATTTACCGTTTGATCTCAACGGCCATCTTTTGATACTCTTCGCCTGGAAATCATTTACAGCGACGCGCGCACATACTGTTTGTATATGCGGCCGTTTAGGTTGTTCCGTCGTAGTGGTTTACTGGATGAATTGCGGTTCTTGCCGTGAGTGGTTCCAAACCAACTTCACCGGACTTATGGAAGGGTAGTACTCAGCAGTAGATCATAGCGAATCTGAACTCGCCTATTCGTCATGTAGTTTTGGTAGCACACTTCCCGTTTTATGTTTTGGAAACATACCCAATTCCAGCGACCTGCAGAACCCAGTGGTCCACGCTGCAACACGAATCACCAAGGCAGTGCAACCCAGCAATTGGTTACATAAAAAGTTGACTTCTGCAGTCATCCAGCAGCTAGAGACGCTGGTCAGAACAACTGGGTTCCGTGGCACATGTCCACCGCTGTTGACTGCCAATGGAGCGATAAAACTGTCGGAAGTCAGTGAAACATGTGGCAAGAGCTGCTGAAGGTAGGAATGAACACGCCACACTTTTGATAATATGGGGAATCCACATAGTGAAAGCAGCCCTTTGATGTTAACCAATCAATTTCTTACCGCTATGACACTTGGTTTCTGCGGTTACATTACCTGCGCTAATTAGTTAAGAGTTAAAAAGGCCACAACCAAAAACTGTATAACGGTAACTTATCTGGGGCACTCAGTTCAGACGAAATTATCTCAAGAACAAGTGGGCCGAAACATCACTTCCCTAAAGCCGAACCCCTGTCCCGAGATAAGTCCACTACTTTTGTGGACGGGAATTTAAGCAAGGGCTCCTGGGAGGCCCACCGTGCAGAGTAACCAGGTGACCGAACTCCGTTCAGCGTCAGGCAAGCTCTTGCAGAAAGAAAACTGAAACTCTGTGCCAACCAAGATGCATGCTTTCTCGGCAGGTTTCTCGCAAGGCTGTCGTCATCAAACGCCACAAGAACAGAAAATATTCCCCGAATACCGTCGATACAGATCACAATCGGGACAAGAAACACCCATGGAACAACCACAAAGGGTGGTTACGTCGAAAGACACTGAAGATGGCATCCATGTTTGTCATGCAGAGGCTCAGCCACACTCACGTGGTTAATTCCGCCGTGCCTACGCGGACGTTCTCACCGTGGCGCAAATGCAGAAAACCAGTTGCAACCACACGGAAACGCTTCGAAAGAATAGTTAGCACAGGGAGATCGACAAATCCTACTCATCACCACTAACTCCTTGTCTCATTCTCATGGGAAACATGGTTCCATTCTTCAACCCTCTCATTTTTCCCTTCTGGGATCATCTTAGGTTGTTTTTATACCAACTGTCTTGGCATGATTAATAAGCATCAAGAACCGAAACAAATGATACAGAAAAGTGTCCTCACATCTTGGCCCTCACGGAAACATAACCGATACCGGATTTCAGTTATAGTGAAATCTGTATCTCTGTGTATTCTGTTTAGCGTGATGGTTGCTGGAGGGGACACATGGGGATCGTTACTACGTTATGCTTGAGCTACCCCTCCCGTTTTGCACGTAGCGGCAATATTTTCTCCCTCATGTGCGATGTTGTATAGCTACAAATAAGGTTTTGCAGTCACGGTCCATTGTTATTGAGAGTTGTCTATTGCTCAATATCGAGCCGAAACTTGGATGATAAGGCTCTTGTGTCTCACTGGAATTAATTTGCTCCCAATCATCATTCGCCTCTTTCGCTTGTTATGGGTAGTCTCAGCATCCCCACTCAACATCTCAACAAGTTCCAGAAGATAGCTTCGGTAGCACCGCCTTTGGCTGTGCAACAGAATGCCTGAAGTTCGCAACGAGGCACAGCCCGGGGAAATCTCTTTTTAGCTGGGTCTCTAAATCACATACGTAGGTCGTTACGTTGATCAGATTAGTGGTAAGGCTCCTTCAGGTCACAGCGGTCGTTTGGTCCCGGTCTTTGACTCCCTTTGGTACTGGGTACAGCAAACTGTGGAGAAGCATATGATTCACAACTTCAACTGATCTGACTTTGTGGTATAAGAAATCGTCCCGTGCGAATCCAAGTGGACAGCACCCCAGTTGCCTCTGACTATCAACGTACAAAATGAGTTAACTGGTGAGTACTGGGGGATTATGTTATCCATATAGATCGACGATTACCCACAACTGATCGCAGCTATCACATTTCCATGGACTTCCTAGTCGGCCTCTTCCGAAAACAAGCAAGAAGGATTCACCAATTTCTTGACAGCCATGCAAGACTGTTCGCCAAGCAGATGCATTTCAATAATTTGGAAGACGTTGAAGTATTTCGGAAAAGTGTGCATTCGGCGCAGAACGGAAATCGGTCACTGTCATCTGCAAGAACAATAAACATTTCTCAAAATGGCACGTTCAAGCAAAAACTTCCCTCTCACATAAATGCGATACCGTCGCAAGAACCCGCCTTCAGCACTGTACTAAAGTTGAGTGAACGGTGAATTTGTTTCCTAAGCCAACGTCCTTGCTGACGCAATTAGGGATTGGTATGCAGCTGTTAACAGCTTTGACTGGTCACCACTACGGTGTTTATTCCCATGGGTATTTAACCTGCCTTCTTTTATATGCAGAATTCTCAGTGCACGGCGTTTAGGCTTCCCTTTCCACGTCTAGCCCTTTTGGTTTCGGGAATACAAAAGGTAACACCTTCTGTGCTTGCCAAAACTGTTCCACAGATTTTTTCGTATCGAGTCTATCTACTGGCATCTTTCCTAAGGAGGCCTCCTGAGAAGCTATTATCATCCCTGTTTATAAGTCGGGTGACCCTCATTGTCCTGGCGGTTATCGACCAGTCAGTCTACAGAGTATTCCATACAAAATCTTACAGCCTCTTTTCAAACGAACCATCTTAAAGCACCCCTTAAGCAATACGCTCATCTCTGCATCACGGCACAGATTCTTAACATATAGGTCCTGTGTATCGAAATGCCGCTTTTTATGGGCATTTTAAGGGATGTCAAAGATCATGGTTTTATGTCAAACGACATTTACGTCGGCTTTGCTGAAGCATTCAGTCGAGTACCACACGGGTCACTTCTAGAGAAAACGGAGGCATATGGCCTCATAGGTGATATTCACCGCTGAAGTACCCCTGTTTCCTAATGATAAAACCTTTCGTGCTGAAGCCGGCTCCGATCTCTCTTCCTTCGTATTTGTCTCAGCGAGTTTACCACGCGGATCTCTTCTTGGCCTATTTTTATTTTCAACTTTGTATCAATGACTTAGCGGAGGGGATTTCCAGTCACTTTCTCATAGATGCAGATGACCTGAAAATCTGGAAATCTCGTTCAAACACTTTCTAACTGACATCGATGTAGTTAAGCAACGGTTAGTAAAGTGGTATCTTCCATTCAGCGACGATAGACGTGCACACGTCTCAGAAACGTATTGGTGACGCAATGTGCATAAATAGAATTGTGTTGCTAAGGTGAGTCTTTAATAGGACCAAGTCACAGGACTATAGTCTTATTTGCCATTCTCACCCCCACCGGGTAAAATCGGCTAAAATAGGATTCGCAGCACTGGACAGAATAAAACGGGCGTTTGTAAATCTAAAAAATGAATGTTAGAAATCTATACTGGATTTCTGTCCGACCATTGCTTAAGTGCGTTAATTTAGCTATTGATTCTGGTCTCAAGAGAGACATTATGCTATGGCGCGTATCAAGCAAGCTGCAACGACGATCGTGGTAGATACTCGGGACCTTACGTGTAAGCCTCGGCGTGAAATCCTTAGTCTTCAACCTTTATAATACCAAGGATTCTAGCGAGATTTTATTCCCACACTTCATTTTTCTGAGGAGCTGATAGGAAAACTGTTTACTCCCTTATTTTCAAGTAGGCTAGGAGGCTATAGTACAAAGCTGTTTAAGAGGAGGACTCTAGACACTTGTCGGATAGTTTTTCCGTCACAAGGTGGCGGCTCAGTGGAAAAGCCTTTCATTAGTTGTCGTAGGCGGTTGTCCTAGAATGGGACTCAGGGCCTTGTTAGACATCTATCGGCTTGGTAAAGGAAGTAAGTGAAAGATGTCTGTTGCTCCTATATAGACACTGTATCTAAGGGAGTCAGTGCTGAACCAGTCTATCTATGACTGAATTTCAGAAAATCTGACGCCCGTGTGAAAGCAGTAGAGTAATGGTTGCGACCTGGGGGACCAGGGCTATCGGTCGCGCACCCGCGCACAAATATTCAGATACATGAAGCATTGAAAAACATTGAGTGGATCCAGGGTGTAGCAACATTCTCGCAGTATGCAACAAATGACAAAAACAATGTAAGTTCACTGGTCTGTTCTAAATTGATGAGAGTCTAGAAATGCCTCAAAACAATCAGTAGAGACAAAGCTGATGACCTGAGAATGAAGACCGCCTCGCTGGTTAATAATCCCATAAGGAAAGAATTGTTGCCTAAGGAAGGTCCAAGGACAAAGGGTGAAACGCTTCCTGTTATGCTATCGCCGGCCGTCATCACTGGCTATGATGAAGAATTGTTTAACGAGACTTACTATAAAGAAGAAATCTGTGAGAATTTAATCTCCGCGAAATAACTGAAGTTTAATTTGGTGCAAATTAAAAATATTAGGTCGGGGCTCGTGAGTGGCATTTCTTGGACCCGTGATTAGTCTGTTAGCCGCGCGTTGGACACGCCCAACAACAAGTGTGTCTTTCATAAAGCAGACGTACACCTTCTGACTAGCATACTCGGGGAGCGGTTTTATAGAAACCCGTAAGGTGTTTAAAACGTTTCAATGTCTGTTGAGTTAGGCGACATCCCGATGCCCAGATCTTCTCTAAGGTCAACTTTCAGTATATCAACAGTGCTGAACGCACTACGAATCACGAAGACACTGAGAGAATCTTCTTAGAGTGTCTTTTAAGCGCACTTCATGTCATTTAGTGGAAAAATCGAATCGTCCGACCAGGGTTTAATCGCACCAAGTTTAAACTGTATTGTACTAAGGTCATTGAGGCTCCAGATTTCTAGAACGTTGGCATGTAGAAGGACGTTTCTGGATGAATTGTCTGACTGGTCGTTGAAGGAAATAAGAAACAGAAGAACACCGCGCGTTGATCCTTGAGGATCCTTTGCAGAAATCGGAGAGGAGGACGAGAGTTCCACTTTGACTTCAACAATGAAGTTTCTACCATCCAGATGAGAAGCAATCCGGCGAAGAACCTCCCCCGGATACCATAGGCTTCTAGTTTGTGTCTGGGGGGCCATGTGTGGCGCGATCAATTGTTTTGGTGAAATCAAGGAGCATGCGAGATGAGGTCATTGTCTTTTGCATCCGTTAGACTGTCTGTGAAGATCAGCGTACCTGTTGCGCAAGACCGGCTGTAAAGGAGAGGAAAAGGATTGTTCGTTAAGACGTACCCGAGGATAGTGCGCTTTCTTAATCACTCCATCATCTTACATGGAATACTGGTAAGGCTGATTGGCTGATAACTAGCCGGAAGGTGTCGGTTGCCCACTTCACGTATGGGTGTGACCGCCGCCTCTTTCCATGCATTGGGGGGAATGTCAGTTAAGCGTGTCTGTTTGAACAGCTTGTGAAGGGGTTCCGCCGGGCCAGAAGCCACTTCCTTCGAAAATCCCCATGGTGGCTCATGTCAGAATCCATAGCATTGTATGAAACAATCTTGTATAAAAATACTTTCAACATCTGGTACAAAACGTTCAGTGATAAGAAATAGTTGCTGTAAGCTTCATAGTGGTAAAGTACGGTGCCAGCTCTGCAGTGCAACTTTGTAGACTGCCAAGTGGTGCTCCTCAGTCGGTTCAGCCACAACTCGGGGATCCGAAGAAGTCTTTCCGTCGGATCGTCGCAGGGAAAGCTAAATGTTAATTAATTCTCAGCCGACCGTAAAGGTTTAATAGAGAGCCTATGTTCCCGCTGGCTCTCAGGGTACCTTCTCTTGCACAACTTTATTGTGTTCATGGATTTCCCACCTACACCTATCCCGACGAGTGCGGAAAGCACCTATGTTCTCCAAGTTTCCTGTAAGCTGATGCTTCGTGAATAACTGGGAACAGTAAACAAGGAGACTTGACGATCAATGTGTCCATCGGGTGGCTCTCGCTTGTGATGACTAGGTCAAGCTCAAAAGGAATCTGACTGGAACGATGTTGCGTCAAGGCGTTGGTACGCCATGTCCACGCTCCACGTCGTACAGACATTGACATGGAAGTCGATTATCCGATGTCGCAGCCCTGGTTATCTACTGATGGCCAGTTCATCCTGGATGTATTTGAGTCATTCATGGTAAGTAGATGGGGAACATGCTGCACTGAGAAACTTTCCGTTTACGGAAACAGGGTCATCGTCACAAGTGTTGGATGAAGGAGAATGGTAGCTACCTCTCACTGGAAGTGGATCTTCACCGCGCAATATCAGTCGGAGCTAAAACGCATCACATTTATCAGGGGACTGAAATTCCCGGATTGTCGTCTGTGCTGTGATTTTCTGCTCGAGAAAAGCCGCACAGCTCAACTCTCCTTCCGGATGAGTTGGCTCAGCAAATTGAGTATCCAGGGACGCTTATTCCACTTTAGCTGATACTACCTGCATGCCAGGTCTCCGTGAATCGAACAGATGTGGTTGGTGTCATGAATTAACTGCCTGATTTCCAGTAGTTTACTGGACAAGCTCAAGCAATTCGTGTACGTAAACATAGTTTACTTCTTTGTTTACTTTTGTAAAAGTAGAAGGATAGTGCGAGGAAGAGCTTGGAGACCAGACCTAATACTGAGGAAAAGACCGGGGACGGCGCCAGGGTTAGACTCGGTTTGTTCTGCCGATTTGGCCTGACAGCATTCCTTTGCGGCTGCGGCAGTATGACAGTAATCCCACAAAGCGACTGGCCAGTGATCTCAGTGTCGCAAGTTAAGGACCGCCTCCTTGGAAATTTCCGCTTTTACTGGGTTGGCGGTATTTAGAATTTTCTGCCTAGGGAAATTTGACCCTTTCTGCTGTTACGGGCATGGCTTTGAAGGCACTGTTGTGCTGTGAATTCACTAGTAGGAATACCTTATGCAGCTGGCCAAGGAAGCGCCATTCAGTTCACAGGAGACGACTCCAGCAGACACCCTTCGTTCCCAATTTTCGAAAAAAGAATTGTGTGCATTGCCGTTAGGTAAACTTTAGGCAATAACAAGGGAGACAAATTTCAAACGATTCCAGTGCACTTAACACCTGTGATTGTTTTTGGTGTTCCGGTCACTCTCTCCCCTCTCTCTCTTTCTTTCCACTTCAGACACGGAACTCTGGGTGGACTCTCCGGCGGCAGAGGCTACAACCTTAGTCTCCACCTGTAGATTTTTGTCGGCCATGATTTGTGATTTAGTTTCAGCCCGCACGTAACTCTTCTCCTTCTATTGCGGAAAACGATCAAGAAACACGATTTGAAGGTTGACGTTGGCAGATTCCAAATCCACTGTTTTCCCAGCACTGCCATGGGGTTGAGCGTGGCAGGTTAAACGAACGAAAGATCAGGTGAATGTTCGGCTGAGTGCAGCCCGTTTGCGAGTACAATGCTTTTGACGTCTGAGGGGAAAGAAGACGCCAGGACTGACTTAGTTAGTTAAGCTGGAGAATAAGCTGTGGCCAGACAGCCCCATGAAACACGTCGAATTTTTCTGAGGGCCTTCTCTTATTTCCATCGCGACTTTCTCCATGCTTGCTGTTGAAATGGCAACTACATCCTTGGTAACTGCAGCACCAGGGAGAGTATGCGTCATTTATTTATTTAGACACTACTTTTCCAACCCTATTTAGGATAAAGTCTACTTGAGCTCCTTCATTCTATTCTCCGTGGAAGAAATTGAAGTAGATGCAGATTTAGGGGGAACCCCGCGCTTACAATAATAAGTTTTCTGAGTCAGTTCGATCTTCTTGATGCACGCGTGACTGGCCCGCAGCAAATGGTGCTGTTGCTACCATTAAACCTGCAGTCTATGTGGACAAAGTTGAAAAGTGAAGAGGCAAGCCGCTTGTGCCGGTTTCCATTATGGCCAAGGCATCTGAAGTGATACCACCGCTGACAGTTACTGCAAAGTAAGCTGTTTTGTACATATATTTTGCGCCCGCAACGGCCTCTTACGATCACTACCTCAGTGACTGTCTGCCGAGTCCCAGCACTGCTAGATCTGACGCGACTAACTGTTGATAAGAACGAGCGGTACTAAACAGACTGAGTTTGAAAATTCAAAATACGGACGCCGCGAAATGCAAAAATCACAATCCGCAATAAGTCAGCACGTTGCTTCTCAAAGAATAATGGTTATCATGCATACTTTTTATGTGCATGACACCAATATAGCAAAAATGTGAATGGACAATTTTGGTGAAGAAAGTTGTTTCGGATTTCTAGTTGCCTGCGAAAGTGGATTGACCTGGGCGCACGGAATTAACAGAGTTTACGTTACAGTTCCTGACCATATTTTTGGAAAAATACGAAGCTAAGAGAGAAAGAAAGGAGATTATAGTTGTCAGTTTTTCGGTGGGTATACCGTTAAGTAGTTGTTTGCTTGAGGTTTGTGTCTGACACAGTGTAGTGCGGTCGATAAGAGTGACGATCGGTTAGAAGTTGCATATTGGTGTGGTACATGTCGAATCGACGTTCGAACGATTGTGAGGAATCTGCCGTGGCGATCTACTCCCACAGGGTGTTCCGGTAATGAGCGCTCCCACGGAGGATGAGTTGTTCTTACAGCACGGTCTTCTGCGTTGCGTAGTAAGTTTAAGGGAGTTTCCTCTGAAACTGCTTGTACCGCCGTGTTGCAACAGACAAAGTGCATGGATTAGCTGGGTGCGGTAGGATTTTGCGAGCCATTATCATATCTCCCTGGAGTCGCCGGTACTGAAGGCCGAACATGTTCTGCCGTTTTAATCTCGTGTGTATGACAGTCTTCTCAGTACTACGGCTCGTTTAGCGGCGCACAACTGAAATTGTTTGAATGGCCAGATGACCTGGACTAGGTGTAGTTGACTGGCTTGTACGCTTGATTCTGGCAGGGACCTCACTGGATGACAGAAGAGATTGGGGGAGTAAATCGAAAGTCAACGACTTAGATTTCTTCTGACTAAGCGCGTGTTTCTACTGGCTGTGCGCACCAACGTAGATGTGTTGCGGTAAACCCCCTAAACATTCTTGTTTCACTATTCCGAGATCTTGCTGTTGCGAAACGGATAGAAGTGAACTTTTTATTGCTTTGGTAAGCGTGAAAAACCGCGCATTCAGTTAGATTGGGAGGAGCCGGCTTTCCACCGATCATTCATACAGTTTATCTGAGGGTGACTAAAATAAGTCTCCATCTGATGAAGTAAGTAAAGAAGACAAGATTGTCATGCTTAGTGAGAATATCGGGCACGCTGTTTGTAATGTGTAGTGTCGTTTGTGGATGCAAAGGAGAGTGAGAGATCTAGAATCGAGCCTTGTGGTACAGTTGTGTATGTCGAACAAATGCTGGAGTATTTCCCAAGTACCCTAATAAAGTGCGATTCTTTTTGAGAAGCATTTCACCATCCAACTGAGTGATTTTTCATTAACTCCGCAGGACTAATTCTTGGCCATAAGTACTTGGTGACTGACCCTATCAAATATCATTGTGGAATCAGGGTGGGCAATATCCACGCTCCGGCCGCAATCAGCCGCCACTGTCCAGGAGTCACAGACAGGCGATAAATTAGTGGCGCGCCGGTGGCCTCGAAGGAACAGTATGGTTTGCGAGGCGAAGACACTATATGCCTGCAGACGGTGACGGGCATAATCGTCTACTAGGCCCTCTTGAACTTCAGAGATCGGTGGGAGCAAACCGATAGGGCAAGTTTGTGGCGTTGTCCTAGCCTCGACCTCCGTCATTGGGCGTCACGCGACGTTGCTTTCAGTTCGTGAGGCTCTACTATTCACTGGTGAGTGATTGAAAGGAAAATGCAGCGAGACCGCCAGAGATCCGGCACACTGTTTGCAGAAGCTGGGTGGGGTATTCTCACGGCCATGTAATTTGTGAGCTTGTAGTCGCGCGATCTTCTTGTAGACCTTGGTTTGGCGTATCCAGAATTTCTGAAAGAGATTCTAGGAGTAAATAGTTGGCGCTGGTGTCATCTGAAGTAAGTCTTGACTACTGAAGGATGTTGCCGGAAATTGAAGTGCAACTGATTCGACTGCCTTGGTAGTGAATTTTATTGGGGCATTTGCAATGACGACGCTCTATATCTCTGACTTTGACTTTGGTATACTGCACGGGTGAACATGAAACGCTTTGGAGTTTTCTTCTAAGCGAATCATCCGGTCACTTTGAAAACTAGTGCGATCTTTCCTGACCGCCGCGTCGCATTTTTCGCACTTCGCGTTGTGGTGAATACCGGCCAGCTCAGTACGCTCCAGCTGAATGCACCCCAGACGTTCGTTCTTGAAGCATGAGTCTACGCATGCCTCATGTTAGACAGTTTTTGGCTTTTTCCGATTGTGGCAATCTCATCGGCACACACTTCTCAGTCGATTATTATAAAATATTTGCAACCGAAGTCCAGTGTGCATCCATAGACACCGTGTGACCGCTTTTTCATATTGCCCCATTCGGTAAATTCCAGATAGCGGGGATGGCTGCCCGATGGAACGCGTACTTTGCACTCAGAGAACGTCCAATTTGAATGATATCCCGCAGGAAGCTGAACAAGGGGGTGATGTATCACCTAGCCCCAGAGTATATATTTGACCGTCACCTCCTACCATCGGTGATCCATTTGACAGCACAAGGTTTAACCGGGGCCATCTAATCTCCTTCTGGATGTGCTCAATGAGACCCGAATCCACAGTGGCGTTAAAGAACCTGCTGACAGTGGATCCTGCACTACCCGATTGGCCAACGAATCCGAAGTTGATCCGGGGAAGGTTGAAGTCCCACAGAATGAGTGAATTTGTAAAGTTCCTGGCGCCTTTATACTCCAGTGCATAGGCCAGTCGGTCTCCCGATGCTTGAGTTGAATATTGGGAACGGTAGACTCCAATTGACCACTTGGCGCTACTGTCATTTCTAAGGTAGCAACTAAATAGGTCTGGTGAGCATACAATTATAGTGACCGGCAAGAAGACACCAGCAATTTTCCCGGGTAAGCGGACGGCGACTACACCTCTGTGACCGCTTTCACGGTCACAGCGTGGGTGGCTGATACTTTGTACTAAGAGTTCGATATCTGGGGTATTTGAGGAGAGCCTTTCCTTCATGTTGGCTATAAGCTGAAGCGACTAGTCTGCACATAAGTTACGAAATTCTGACAGCTCGTTACGCGGGCTTTATGCGTTTGCTTGCAGGTGCCTCTAAGCGGTTCACTTCCGCTTGGCGACCCCGACTGGATAACGGGACACGGCTGTTGACGCATTCGACAGTTTGTCCGACGATGGTCTGATCACTATTGCTGTCGGCATCTGTGGTATCCATAGCAGGTGGATTTTTGCCAAGATTGAGCAGGACCCTCTGGGTACATTGAACGACAAAAATGTATCGCCCTGGGGTCTCTTCGGGGGAGCTAATCCTCTAGTTGCTTGTTTGAGCTTTTGTGACCAATCTGCGCAGATTCCGATATCCGATGGGAGATTTGAGCGACGGGAACGATATGTCTTCAGTGTTTCAATCGCCATTGTTTCCGAAGCCAAAATACCATTCTGGAAATGGTAAACGTTGACAGGCGAGTGCGCCTAGGTGGCGTGGAAACAGCCGGCGCAACCGTAAACGGTGCGAGTTTGTTTCCAATGAAGGTCTCACCTTCCGTCGCGACCAACGTCAGCGGAGATTTCTGAGTCTGCTACACCATGTGGAATGATACTACGTTTTATAATAGGGTTTGAGGAGCCTCCGGTGAGGTAACCTTCCCTACATTTGTCGTGCTTCAAACTGGTTAGATGGGCCCTGACATGAATGTTGTTCGTGGATCTCTTTGTGGTGCAGGAAAAGGCCAGTAGGTACGCGCCACAGTTGGGGTCGAATGTAATATGAATTTAGTGAGTCGCGGATGTTTGTGAGCTAAGCGCCGTGTCACCGCGATAACCCTTGCGGGGCGGGATGTGGAATACCGCAAACTCCCAGCAAAGTGGTGAGGTAGTTTTTGTTGGCTACGGTCATGATCGCCTCCTTCAGGTAGACCGGTTGCTACCGGCTGTTAAACACAATTACGCCCAGGCTGTTGGAAAGCTTTTTCGAGGGGGAACGTAGGGGTGCTGGCTTCAGCATCTGCGAGTTTCACGATCCTCATAGCGTCCATCACTGTTTCAGAGCCCTCAGGATGAGGATAAATAGAGGTTGGACCTTGGAAGTACCGTGGTTTGAGGGATTGCATTAGGTGTATCAGTGGCGGACGTTAGTTTGGTTGCTGGTTAACGTCAGCAATTGATGAACAGCCTTCCCCTCCTTAGGGTGAATAACCACTTCGACGTTAAGTAGCTTATCAGGGATCCGGCGTGTGCTAGCTTGTTTGGCAGTATAGGTTAAGGCAGGCGCAGTTTGAGCACTGATAATCTTTTGCGCGCTCAGTTTGTTAGTTTGCTCTTCTGTGTGTGGGGCAGCCACAAGAATGAATCAACAGTGCCTGCAGTTCATACGTATGTGTAAGCGCTCGTCTGTAGAGCGTTGAACAGATGCCCGGTATACGATGGCCTAAAGTGAGCGGACACATTTATGATCTACTTGCTGGTAACATTTTACGTTCACACATCCACTGCTTTAAACCCATCACTGTCTAACAGGTCGTCAAGTGAGCACTTGTGAAATAGTTGGAATAACTGAAGACATTATAAACGCTATCACTACGATCTGTTGGTTGGGATCTGGTGGAACCGTAACGGGCAGGACCTTTCGCGTCGTGATGGCAACCGCACTTCCAACAGCCCGGTTTGTGGGCAAACTGAGAATACCCAGCCTTCGTGGACGAGAACTTCTGCGTACATCGAAGCGCAATTGAGGAAGCGGACGAACCATTTGTGCCGCGCAAACTGTGCACTTTCTCTTATTGGCCACCTCTTTCGCGCAGATTACACCGTTTCCTTGATGATCGTTCCTATTTATTCGCAAAGCACAAGATTACGTTAAACTCGAAGGACCTACGCACGTTCCACATCGTTCGAAATAGGTGTGGACGGGAAATCCGTGAGCACGCTAAACGCGTACAAGGAAGGGTCCCCCTCAAAGCTCGCGGGAACAAAAACTTCTCATTTAGGCAAATGCACTGACTTAGAAAAAATAACCCCTCAACTCTTTCTTTGCGGTTGCCAGAAGGGGAGGCCTCCTTTGGGCCACCAATTGTGGCTGAGTCACTTGGGGAATACTATACGGCAGTCCACAGCTTTGCACCACCGGACTGGCAACCTATCCTTCAGCAGCAGAATTTCCGGCAACCGCTCGTCACCGCCGAGTCTCCTGTACTTGATGTTGAGGGCCTTTAATTTAAGGTGAATTCATACACTTCAATGGGTTTTGACAAGAAACACCCTAAATTTTTCAGAGAAGCAGCTACTAGTCTGGCAGAACCCCTTTATAAGTTGTTCAAGGAGACACTGCAAACCGGCACTCTCCCTGGTGCACGGAAGGAGGCGACGGTCACGCCCATATTTATAGCGAGTAACCGGCACCCTCCGGCTAGCTAGCGGCTAATCAGCCCTGCGTAAGATAATGTGCACGATAATGCAGCTTTTATGAAATCGTGCCATCCTCAACCTCTTTTTATCACACCATCTATTTTCCGCTACGCAGCGTGGTTTCCTTCTTAATCAATCATGCGTAACTAACTTGCTTGTTTTTGTGGACAGTCTGACGGAGGCCAGAGAAAATGGCCTCAACTCAGATGTCATCTTCCTCGACTTTGCCAAGGCTTTTGACCGTGTCTCACACGGCCTCTGAAACACGAACTGGAAGCCTATGGTACTGAAGGATTGGTTGTTGGATTGATTGTATCTTCGCTTGATAACAGAACGTTTAGAGTTAAAACCGGATCAGACCTTTCATCTCTCTCATTTATTTCCGCGGGATTTCCTCAAGAATCAGAGATAGGTCTTCTGTTATTTCTGATCTGCACCAATGACCTTTTAGGTAACACTTCCAGCAACGCGCCTCTATAAGCCAATCATCTAAAAATCTGGAATGCCACTGACCCCAGTGCCCTACAGGTTGCTCTTGACACGATTAAGCGTTGGTCGGATGGTTGGAGTTTCCCACTAAATGACAACAGACGCGCATATATGTCGCTCGGTGGAGACTCTGGCAACGCCTTCGTGATTAATGGTGCGTACGGCACAATGGATATAATGAAAATCGATCTGAAGAAAGATCTGGGCAGCCGGCTGTCGGCTAACTTATCTCTTGCATATCACCACGAGATGGCGGCGATAAAAGTGTCTGCCTCTCTTATGATGATCAAGCGCACGTTCCCCCGTACAGACAAGAAAACTTTCTAAGTTTATATAAGAAGTTTATATTGGGCCGAGTAATGCCTCGAAGCGATCGCTTGAAGTGCTACTGACTACCTCAGGAGGAAGACTGTCTCAGAAGTTAACATCTCTGTGGGGAAAAACTGCTGCTTGAGAAAGATCCCAGGACGAAACTTATACCGGTGTGAAGAAAGACAAACTAACTGTTGAGCGTGTCCAGCGCGTGATTACCAAACTAATCACAGCCCTGAGCAATGTCGCGTCTCGACTTGAGATTCTTAAACTATACCCTACACTTCCTCTTTAGGGTAGGCCTCGCTGATCAGTTCTTCACTGTAGCGAATGATGACGGTCGGCGAGGACATAACATAAAGTTTTCAAGTTTCGTTCTGGGATCTTTCTCAAGCAGCAGTTTTTCCCCACGGGGATGTTAACTTCCGAGACAGTCTTCCTCCTGAGTTCGTCAGTAGCGCTTCAAGCGATCGCTTCAAGGCATTACTCGGCTCTCATTTTTCGAAAATCCTTTACGCGAGTGATCTTTGTTTTGTGATATTTGCTGTAATTCCCAACAGTGGTGCTACACCGTGTTTTCAATGAATGCCTTTCAGATCAGCAGACGCCTGCTTGACATCGAACAAGAAAAACTGACTGAATCCGGGAAGCTTGGGCCCCTGCCCCGAACCCGTGTATCAATCGCCGAATCGGTGAATCAGATGCGCAACGGAAGCAACTTCAAAAGTTCGTTACAACAATTAGTGGCTGGATGGTTGGATAGTAAGCCAGAATTATAAGCGTTCACAGATTATGTGGATTTACAACTAGATTACTGGCAATACAACCCCACCGAACAATAGTTAATAATACAACGACTTAACCACACCGTACGCAATCGGTCCAAGCGGTGGATCATTTGGCTAATGCGCCTAATTCATAGGTTGAACAGTGAATAGTTATTACGATAGCCAGGGTGGGGCTGCAGGAAGGAAGATGTGCAATCTGGGACCTACGCACCTTCGTGTGTGAATGGGTTAGTTCCGAGAAGGTTACAAGGAGAGAAGTTCGAGGTATCCGGATCACTCGAGCTCACGTTGATGTTACAAATTAGCTGGTATGCGAGGCCAGACGCGTGATATCTTCCACCATATCCGACAAACCTCCCAGCTATTGGTGGGCGATTGATAGTAAAATATCATCTTGATCGACGTAAACGTAACGGCATGACTAATTATGGATTTTGGGCAATTCTTCTTTGTTGATCGGATTTATTGTTCTTTCTTTGTGAAAGTTAGGTTAATTCTAGGGAGTTTTCTGAATATCTGGTTGCCTGTTTCCCTGGGTGTTCATGGGAGGAATGAATCTTGCCTCTCGGACGTTCGAAATTCAAACCACCCACCCGCGCGGTAAAAAGTACAGTTCAGTGGATTGGTCGATCAATAGGTTTGACAGATTTAGTGGGTTTTGTTGAAGATCCGGCAAGTCACTGAATTTTAGATGACGCTGCTAGATCTCGCGGGGTGGAACTTGAGTTCGGATACCCGTCTTAGGACAGGCTACAATGGTTATAGCGGTTAACTTCGGGTGGTGTACAGATCATCAAACGTCCAGCAACAAAATACAACTGAACGACATTTAAAGGCCACATGCCACCTATACGACGAATAGCAACGTGAAAGAAATCGAACGTTAGAGATAAGCGGGCTAATGCGAGTCCTAGTACTCAGGACTCATGATGTCATTATGTGACCTAGACTACAGACAAACAAACATACACCTCACCTACACAAGGGACTTGTCACGAAAGAAGTGATTTTCTTTAAAACTAACAATAGATGCATAACTTTAGAAAAACAGAGGAGAGGGTGGCTACTGGCGGGCTTCATAGCCCTGGGTCTACTGTTATGCAATATGTGGACCACATATCATCAGTAACCTAACACGTGTTCTGCATTTTGTAGAGATCGTCGCCAACCAAAGAGTGTTATGAAACGAGATAACTATCAAATAATCGCTCCAGCTAATCAGTGGATGCCGTCTAAACAACCTCCTTGGGAAGGTTGTTCCAAAACCTCCGTACTCCAATAGAAAAGAAAAAATCCTGCGGTTAGGTTCATTGTAGTGCCTTTGTAACTTCCACGACTGCTTACATAGTGTTTTATTTACGAAGGCTGGAAGGCTGCTGCACAAGTGACCAGAAATATACAGAACACTCTGGACAAGTGCCACACTTCCACGATGACGTCGGTACTCCTGACTGAACAAGCCCGGTTTATTGAGCCTGCAGAGGGACGACAAAGTCTGCATTCCTAGCACGTTATTGGTAGCTCTTATCGAATGCTTTCAGCTAATCCAGTGTCCTGGCTGACATTGGAGGAGCAGGCTTGAACGTCAATTTCTAGGTGGGACCGTAGTAAGCTCTAGAATAAGTTGCAGAAGAAAGTAGGTTTCATGCGGCCTATATTTTGTTTTATTAAGAGCTAAGCACTGTTGGTTCTACGTGCTAATAATGCCGTTTTTCAGAAGCGCCCAGGTCTTGTTCATTGAGAGTATCGAGATTACGTTGCTGAGAAACCGACCGAAGAGAAGCCTCCGCCGTGTATCGCGTCCTTCTGATACTTTGGCAAGCACGGAGAACACTGAATTGCAGATGTTTTTTCTGCCACCCAAGGGAATGGGTTACACAGGTCATCATGTAATGTATTTTCATCTTTTTCAGTCCGTCTTGGAAGCCAGACATTTATATCGTACATGCAAATTAGACATTCATACAGTATGGTAGTAGTGACATATTTGACGGTTGTTGAAAATAACATGGGTCCAGAATTTGGGATATAGGACGCCAACCTAACGGCCGGGTGTGTGACAATTTATTATCTGTGGATCTTTACACCGAACGTCCTATCCGAGGAGCAGTTTTTCAGCCAGGCTCGAAGTCGGCCTATTTGCAGCAAAAATAAGTAGACAACATCCGCACCAATGCAAAAGTGTGCTGTTTTGGTCCACGAGTAATCTGCCTTCAATAAGTTGGCTGTGCATGAATGTGCTTGATGGAATATATGCTGCTGATACGTGAAAAGATTGCGTTCCCTTATGTAGCGTCGATGTGGTCGTCGACTAGGGTTTCCAAGACCGCTGACGTGACCGTCAGAAAAGTGCTGCTACAATAGTTTGTGGCATTGCCACTTGCGTCTTTTGAAGGAGTGCCACATGACAATGCTTCCACTCATTTAATTTTTCACTCTCGCCTAATGATCAATGAAATAACATTTGCAGTGAGATCACCATGCAGTCCTTGTGTTTCTTAAGGGAGCAAGGTAGTACATTGTCCGGGTGAGGTGACGTATGTACCCTTAGGCCCTTAGGCGTCCTGAGAACAGGTGGCTGGGGCATCTTGATGAGCATCTACACTCTCTCCTGTTTATATAATGAGACGTGTCGGATAATAGCTCGATAGTCAAGCTTTGCTCCAAAAGGTAGTGGTTATGAAGACTCAGTTCAGGTTTATTCTGCTCGGTGCTGTGAAGAAAAGAAGAGGTGAGGGAAAGCCAGATGCAACAGTACCAAGGTATTATAAACTGTAACCCAGAAGCACGAATTACTGATTTGCATATAACTACAATAAACGAAGAAACAGCCCAAAACTAACCACTTGCACACTTCCATCCTCACACGCAACTAATAATACGCACATAATCTATCTGTTTTAACCAATTCGGCCACGTGGGAGAGCGAAATTTTCATTAGCCCCTACTGCACACTACCGAGTGGGGTCACTGCTGCACTGCGTGTACACCCAAAGGAGGCTGGCAAGCTGCATATACGAAAGCTTACTTAAGAACCACCACCCAGATGAGTTACTGACGTCTCACTGACCTTCACTAGGCAACCGTCCGAGACTTATTTAAGAAAATAGGGCAAAAACGGAGGGTTTCGTGGGTGACAAATGGGTGAATTAAGCAAACTGAGATCGAGGGATCCAATTAGAGGTAGTTCACTCTATCGAAAGCCTCTGACTGATCAGTGGAGACATGAGCTCTCTAATGTTGAGGTAATCTGATGCACATCAATCAGCAGTTTGGAGGGAAGTGAAATTTGATGACCATCACTTTCATTTACGTCACCTAGCAGGATTAACTCTGTATATCTCAGGGGCGGATGCAGGTGCCCGTCCCTTCATTATTTGTCCTCAAGGCTTCCTTTTTTTCTTTTTCATAAACTATGTTGAAGTTGTTACCTCTTTATTCTGGATGAGGGACATGTTTGTAGCTTGTTTATTGTGAGTCTTTAGCGAACGACCTTATGCAAAATATGGTTGGATATTCGTGTCGGGGGCTCATTAGCTAGGGGGCAACATGAGTTAATAAGTCATTGGAGAAGAAGATGAAGGGAGAATGAACAATAATAATAACGCAAATCTATAAGCGACATGTTGTTTGCAGAAGAGGGCAATATACTGTGTCCCGCGGTAAGGATGGTGGCTTAATGCTTAGCTTGAGATTTTTTGACAACGCGCATTAAATGGTGCATGCACCTCCATGAGCTGTAACGGAATTTCAAATTCTTTTTTCGATATGTGCCTAAAAACCTTGTGTGGTACCGTGACAACACTCGTTGTAGTCATGAGATGAACCACTTAGCAAACAAACTTGTTTCCAGTGTTTCACCATAAGGCCAAATATAATACATTTTTGCGGAATCGCTGGACACACTGTATCAGCTTCGTAAGGGATGATAAACGTTAATGTCAAGTAAGTCAGACATGGATGGCCTGGCAACGGGACAACAATCACGTTGGTTGTGAAGGTTTTTGAAAGATCGACAAGTTTACCTAAGGGCATCATCCTGGGGTACGGACGCATGCCAATGTGTGGTACAGGTATTTGACAAAATGTTTTTCGGAGAATGACGGGTGTGGGTGTGAGCGGATCGCAAATCTTCGTAATGGCTAGTAAATAACCTCTAACCCACTTCGGTTGCTCCCCGAAGGCTGGGTAAACTGGATTAAACGGACCGGTCAGGTCGACCCGGCGGTTTGATATGATCATCAAATAAGGCCGTAAGATGCTCAATAAACGTCACGGGATCTGTTGCAATCCGCTCACAATCATCCCCGATATGCGTACAAATGTCACTGTTTAAGTCCAACAATTATCCCATGAATACTATGAAATATTCGGCGACAGTATTCCACACGACGCAAGAGAATGAAGCACACATATTTTAGCGAAAAGGCGTCCAATAAAGCACATCCTCTATTGTCCAACTCGCTAGTTCCCATGCCACATGCGCGCTAGCGAGGTTGAATCACAATTCCAGTCCACAACATCCCCCGGTTTCCGCTCACACGTCGTGTGCACTTCTACCCGGTTTAGGGGTGTGAGTGGCGCCTTCCATCCGGGAGTTTTCCGCCTGCTGTTCCTCGTCCGTTGATCCAATTTCGTTGAGCGATAGCTTGTCCGGTCGCTCGTGTTGTCCTCCATCTATTCACTGTGGGTTTTTACCGTACTCCACAGCCGTGTCGAGATATTCCTACGAGTGTTGGAATAATTACGACTTTAATTCGGTCATCCATCCTATTTTGGCTGCCACGTCTCGCCCGTTGGTCCGATCCGGTCGAGCGATGATTCATCCGCTTGCCCACGTTGTCCTCCATCTGCTCACTTTGGGTCTTCGAACGCACATCCCCCTGTTTCGAGGTATTCCGCCGAGAGTTGGAATGCTCGCCTGACAGCCCACCACAATATCACCGTGCATGAGAATATCCAGTTTCAGCACAGACACCTGTGAACAGATACATACACACAACAGAACTGGACAGCAGATCGAGTCTAAATTGGATTTAGAAACACACTTCCACCCTGGTTCAGCCCGCGGATCAAGATTGACCGTCAAACAGTCCAGCGGACTGTGAATCATCATGTGTTATCTTCTTGAATGAGGTGCCTTTATTATCTGAAATAAGATGTTAGGTGGTGCATCCGCGAGGTCCACTAAGACCTTGAAAACATCTGACGACCCCTCATGGCGCCCTCTGTGTTCGGGACAGAATAGGGCGAGAAATTTGGGCCCACCATTATGATGTAGGTCTTCCACACCTCTGACCGACCTGATAACCAAATTGTACATACTCTCAAGACATTGTTTATACTTCTCTAGGCTTGTAATCTGGGTTCGAACACAGTATTCTTAACGGCGCTTATCAACC
Organism: Paragonimus heterotremus; assembly: GCA_013368495.1. NCBI lineage: Eukaryota > Metazoa > Platyhelminthes > Trematoda > Plagiorchiida > Troglotrematidae > Paragonimus > Paragonimus heterotremus. Next base: position 82,860 of record LUCH01002117.1, read on the forward strand.
ACTTTACATGATGGAACTGGTGCTTCCGGCACTCTGGATGAGACAACACCCATCGGCTGAAATAGCGAAATGATTGCGCACTTTGCCAACAAAGTGCACCGAACCGCGGGTCTAAAATACTTTTCGACAAAACCCCAGGATATTCGTTTTCAGTTATCTGAGGTGGGCCGCTGGGATTACCTGTAGTTGGGGGTTCTTTGGATAAACCTGCAGCAGTCCCTGATGAGACGCGAGTGGTCCCTTAGGAACAGGCCGCACTCGGCTGACCAATCGAAAGGCTTTACCATCTCGATTCTCAATGATTTTCAGATCGTGAAAGAACATATATTACGCAGATAATAGGATAATGGTCGGACCACTTACGTAAATTAGATAAAGCAGGGCCTTCGAACCAACATCTGTAGGACCCCGATGAGTTAGATCCTCTCAAGTTAACTTTAAGCATTCCGTTGCCGAGTAAGTCCGTAATCCACCAACTTATATCCGGTATTATAGGACGAAGTCCAAGGTTCAGTAACAGCGGGAGGTAATTTGCCTAGCTGTAGGCGTCCGTGGAGTCCAGAAAACATACTTCTACCACTTCCTCTCTTTCCACACAGTGTCAATGTATCCACAGAAACAGTCAAACAGATGTCTTTCCATTGCAGATCGAAATTGCTTTTTGCTTGTTGCCCAGCCGTTTTACTTCAATTGACGTTTCCAACCTCCCTCAGCAGTGTGCAGATGTGACCAACCAGTAGATGATTGCTGGTTCACCCTCTGATTCCAACTTCGCGTAGAGCTATGACTCTGGCCGCTCGCCATACTCGTATTACTTTATCTTCTTTGTTATTGTGCCTCATGAGCGTCTTGTGATCAAAATGGCATCTTCCGGTATACGTGACCCATTGCTCAGCCGGTTTTCTTCACACCTTAGAAACTGCACACAAACAGTGAAAATAGGGAATAACAGCTCATCGCCCATACCAGTCACCAATGGAGTGATTCACGGAAGCGTCCTGGAACCATTACACTTTCTTATGTATATAAATGATATATGTGAAGTTATCAAGTATGGCAAACTATTCCTATTCGCTGATGACATCAAACTTGTCTACACCTTTCCTCCAGACGATCTCCATTCTTGTTTAGGAGGTATACGGGGGGACTACATGTTATTAGAGTTTTGGTGTCAAACTCAGCTGGTGAAATTTTCAGCCAATAAACCCACCATCGTTCCACACGGTCGCCATACACCAGATGGCTTCATAAAGCGGGATGGTCATGGGATTTCAACTGCCAGCTCAGTCCGCGACTTGGGTATGCGCTATTGAAACTCATTCAATTTCGCACAACACATGCTTTTCTTAGTAGCTAAAAGTGGACGACCGATTGGACAAATCAAGCACTTGATCTTCCTTCTTGTAGCTCGACTACGTTTTTATAAACTGTACGTACGACCCCAGCTTGAGTACTGTACGTGCATATATAGTCACTTGCGCAAGTCTGATAGGCAAGCTCTGGAACTTTCCACCTTGCATCCACGAGAAGTTTAGTGGGTTATCAGTCTCCTCTGAATTACAAATAACGCTGCCACACGCTTGCACTGGATCCTCTTTGGCCGCGTCTCAAGCTGAACTTTGTACTCGTGCATAATTTAGTTTATGGCAAAAAATTCACTGTCAACTTCGCGATTCACTTTCAGCATAATTCAAAATGCAACGCTGGAAGCAAACAGTTCAATTTGACAGCCCTTATTTCCCTTAAAGAGCCGTGTTCAAATTTTTCCTAGGGAAATATTCCTACATTTGATGCAAACTCTCACATGCAATTAGCGCCAGTAAAAATATGTATCGGTTGAAACGAAGTTCAGAAACCTTCTTGACATTAACAAACGTCATTTCTATTTTCAAACTCTGTCTGATTGAAGACGATACCTTCGAAAACAGACCTAATAACATCTGAGGGGAAACCTATATCACATGATACAAAGCCACATACACTTCGAACTGATCAAGGATATCACCAACACCACCTGAGGTATTTCTAAATTTCCAATCTTATTATTACTACGGCAGGACAGATCTTGTACATAGTTATGTCCAGAACTTGCAGCTGAACAACGAAACCACAGTCAACACATGGTAACGTCATACACACACCCCGTTTGTAACAACCAAACCATCCTGGTACAGTCTTACTTCATACTTACTAACCAACTGTGCATAGATATTAACCACTATGCAATAGCTATGCACGCCAGAACTGTTTGGGAAAATATAAATAAAACTCAACCTGTTCGCTTGATGATTACATACAAATCTGTGCCTTTCATATCCCAATAGACCACCTGGCAATCTTTCCGTACTGTTAACCATTCTTTCCACTCTATATATCGGCGGTGTACACCAAATCAGTACCGGAATTTGGCTGTACACATATATTAGGAAAAGCTGTGAACTGATCTGTTTAAGCGTTCTACGATAACAATTGTTTACTAGAGGTATATATTTTATTAACTAACACGAAAATATAGATTTTATATTAAAAGTTCGACCAGAAAATCACATTCCATTATTCGTCAAATTTCACATGGTCAATTTACATTTTTCCGCTTATCACGCAAGTTTGCTTTTCATCCCTGAATCCTCGATTAGAAATAACGCGAGACAACACTTTACAACGTCCGGACAATCAAAACCCCAAATTGGTCGGACATTTCGCGGGGTCTGCGAAATTCTATCTATTTCGAGGAAATAACAGTCCCACCCAAAACATCGCCCATTCCTCCACAACAATTTGAACCCTCCTATCTCTCTTCATTTTGACCAAGGTTTCTACATACTTTTCCGAAATTGTCCACACAAAATGATGGCAAAATTCTTCGACTAATCATTTTCCCCATCTTCGAAGATGCTATTTCTGGCGTGACCATGACTACTGGGCCAGTGTTAAATTGAAAGGCAAGGATGGATGTAACTTCTCAGCATTTTTTATCAAACATTGAAAATGTTGAGGACTGTGTCTTCAAAAGAAAATATCCCAAATGCTTCCTCAGAAACTGAAATTTTTCTCTCCTATTTTGTCTGTTTTGCCACTTCATTTTCATACTTGGTGTAATGTACAATTATTGATTACGTGTACAGTATGTGGTTGGGCGTTTTGCGTGATATTGTGCATAGTGATCATGCTCATCTGAGCGTGTTCCTCTCAGGTGCTTTGAGAAGTGTACCACCAAAGTGGGGGTTAATTACTGCAGTAGACTGAATAGCGACGGAATGGCCGACATCTGAATACCTGGTAACGAGTGTTTGTAAATATTCGCCTGCCCATACGCTTTTCCTTTTTCGTGGGGTGTGATGTCCCCGTATGTCATTCCGTCGGCTTCTACAATAGGAATATTCGCGGTAGGGTGACTGTCCTTCCGGTGAAATCCCGCGAAGTGTAACGCCACGTGTTCTATAGCCTCATAAGCACAAACTTAGACTACTTGAAGCTACTTCCTTCCGTATGCTTCGTGAGATCAGATTAGAAAAAGGCGCAATATATCTTTGAATTGACTTCAGCCCCCTGAACAAGAGTTGACGGGTGGGCTGGTCAGACAGTTTTCTGCACTCCGTTTATGTGATCGATTTCACAAGATGGTGGTGGAAACCTCCTGTAGCCAGTTATTTTATCCTTTGTTCGGTTCAAGGTACTTGATGTCTGAGCCGGAAACGTCTAGTGTTTGTCTGTTATCTGGGGCATCCTACCATGCTGTCACCTATGTACGGCGGGGATTTTCATCGGTTTTGTTAAATTAGCAGAGATGAGTGGCAGGACTTTTGATAATAGGACCAAATGATGCGACTGTCTTAGCTGGGTCGGTCGGATTGAAGTGGCCGATCCAGAATAACAACGAATTAAGTAAGGGACATATTATTAATACAGAAGATTGACACGGAAGTGCACAAGCAAGTAATAAGAAAGAAAAAGTGAATAGCGAAGCAACATTTGGTCGCGAGAAATGAGTTAAACATTCGTGCTATGGAGATGAACTACAGCAAGTTTTGATATAAGATAATAAGCGAACCCAAGGACTGGACTAAGCGAATATAAGCAAAGCCCATGAGACTTTCGGTGTTACTGGGGGGTAGACAAGGTTCTCTGAGCGTGAACGACATTTGGAAGCTATTGATTTGAAAAAAGTTTAGTAGCGGAATGTTGTAGCAAGCGACCACTTACAGTGTGCTTAACAGGATTTATTCGGAATTGTCACGCTTATGTTTAACAAATATGACGCGGTACTCACGCAGGACTACCAAAAAGAGGTAGAGAACAATCAGGGTACCACACGTTCACGTGTACCGGCTGCTCATCAGTATCTTTACTGTTTCAGACAAATGCACACATCTGTTCCAAAAGGAGCGAAAATGACAACTAACACCCAGACACGGCAGAGACTTGGTATTATCGCTACCCAGTTCTCATTTTAGAATGCAACCTCAGAGATGACAATGACATCGCAACGGCGTGGTGAATGGCCAAACCTGGTGACACCAGCCTGGATGACCGTTGCCAAGGGGATAACGGAAGCGGATAAAGTGAGAGGGAACGTGACAGCTTTGAAGTCTAATAGCCACGGGTAGCCAGCAGCAATGGAATAGTCAACTGGTAGTCGAACTTTAAGTGACAAAGTGTTTCACTGGTTTGGGTGTAATGAACGAAAAGAACACAACCTCGTTCGCGTAAAACATGGGTGATCCTCGTTGAAGTTCTTCCAACACACCTATTTCTCCGTGCGTTTCTCCCGGAATACAAACTTATGTACGTTTCACGCAAATATTGAACGATCAATTTGCAGTAAAGTAAAGTTAGAGTGCTTACTAGTGGAAAACGGTAACCTCACCGGGCATCGGCTTCTTCTGTGATCCCACAGATAAAGTATTTTTCTGTTTTGACCTACTGTTTCTTAACAGACACCCATTCACGTACGTTGCTTGGAATTTTCTGGTTAGGAAAGTGAAATGAAATCTATAAATGACAGACGTCAAGGTAGTCTGAAACCCCCAGTGGTCTCTGCAGCTCCCAACCGCGCCCGTTTTGACGGCTTTGCATCATCCATACCAGCAGGATAGCAACCGTGATCAACCTCTTACTTGTACTGGATGAAGTGGTGACCTGAGAGAATACCGCTTGTCATGAATCAGTTCTCACTTCAGTCAGGTCGACAAACACTAGATTTAATGAGAAGGTGGTTGGAACATCGCTTTTAGCTCTTCGTTTCATCACGGTCAAATTTTCTTGAACAACCTCTGTAGTTAGTTGCTCCAGGGACAGTGGCACCGACAAGAACGCATGGAAGTTGACAGAAAGTATCGACTTACCGCGTCGACCTCTGGCATTTTGGTGGGGCTGGTCGGGGCCATCATGTGTGTTGAGTCAAACGTCCGCCCCAAGTGAAAAAGCTGTAGAATCTCATTACGCCTGATACAGCCATTTTTCTCGATAACCAGTAAAACACATGAATGTATTAAACCTGAGTGATATACAAATAGGCTTTCGGTGTGTTTCGAACGCCTAACAATACAGGCAGCAGTACATTTCATCATGGATGGTTGTTGGCAGATAAAGAACCTTTCGGCTACCAGTAAAAACGTTCCAACTCTGTGCCAACTGCAAAGGAATGAGCATGAATCTGACCAAATCTTAGTGGTTTGACTGCTGTTATGGAGGTTAATTCACAGAGCTACTAATGGTCAATCACGAAGTAGCTCAACTAGGCCACCAAACATTCCAAGCATGCTTTTGCAACACTTTCTGATGAGTGGTTTGAAATCGGTATGAGTTTCACGCAGCGTAAAAATCCGTCCATATGATGTAAGACGCACATGTGTCCTTTGGAAGGTGATAAATGCTCGCTAGGTCAGTGTTCTCCTGCCGAAAGTGCTGGTCGGGAGGGGCGAAACTGATCAATAGGCGACACGTGTGGCACTGGAGTTTTAGGTCGCTGATAGTGTTAGTAAGTTCTGAACCAGACGTAGATGTCGCGACCAACGTTACTGCAGCCGAGACGTCCAGTAACCATTCAGCCTCGAAGTATATGCTTGTGTTGGATGCTATCCAACGTTTCAGAACTTCATCAATGGAAAATCAAAAAACGAGTGAACGGGAGAGTACGTGAACTGTTACAAATGCATAAAAAGGGCGGCCCAATTTGAGGGAAGTCAAATGGCAGAGTTGGTCGATTTATTGGTCATCCGCTCTTGCGATTGCGACCTCTGTGAAATTGACGAAGATCCTCGCAGTGCTCGTCGTACCAATGGTGCACAAGTCAGCACCAGCGACCGTGCTCAAAGTATGGGAAAATTGGCGAGTCTCAGTCGTAAACTTAGCGATGTATATTCCAGGTGTCGAGTTTCAATGACATAATACGCTGGAGTTGTTAGCCACCTATAATCTGTGGGGAGGTTCACACACTTTTCGTCTGGAAGCCGGAAGTAACGAACATCGCATTGCATTTCCAACAGCTTCTCTTTGAAACAATAATAACGCCACTGGAGTGATTGCGGACCTTCAGGGCGAAAGGCTGCTGAACATCAGACGTCACCGAAATTTTGCTGCAAGAGTTCTCAAACGATGGCGCAGGATGCATTCAGAGTGTATGTTGATAGGGTCAACAGATGATGGTGTAGAAGAGATTACATCGGGGTGAAAAACTTTTTCATATGAGGATATACCGTTCGCGAATCGGCTGTAAACCTAAACGAGCCCACATAACCTTCAAGAAAGTTGGTGAGTCATTGCATTATATGGGTGCATTTAGAGATAAAATTTCGATAGCATTCCTCAAAACTCCCAGAAAATGAAAGTGTATAAAAGGTGAAAGATCCGGATATTTAATTCTCCCTCCCCTTCACCAGACGAGGATTCTTTGACAGACTGTGTACTAGGAAAGCTAGACAGTATATTCTAAACGAGTCTTTAACCAGGTGGGCCTCAAGTGCGCAAAAAGACGACCGGATGAAGATGGGCACGGATGGGCGCAGCGTTCTACCTGCGACGAACTAAAGGCCGAGATGTCATGCAATCACGGGCGAACGTCGATCAGTACATCTTTAATAAAACGTTGGACAGCAACGTTGACAAGAGTAAACGGCACGCGAAAACTTCCGTAAGTCAGAATGGTGTTGCGACTGCTGCGTTCGAGGTGTCCTCTGAGGCTACAAGGATCTGGTCATAAGCGTGCAATATATCGATTTTGGATAATTTTGTTTTCCGAATAGGTTTGCTTTGAACTTTCAGGCTTGAAGAAGTGGATTGATATATTGTGCGTCTTGGCAATCGCCGTCCAACTTTTCGCGCATTACCTGCAGACTACAGTGTCCACGAGACACTGAACACACTTGTAATACCAAATCGAAGCACGAGTCCAAACTCGGTAACTTCAGCTGATCGGGCGCTAATTGACTCTGACAACTGATCTCTGACTATCCTCTTTTGACAGTTTGCTGTGTAACGACGACTATCAGAGACATCAAGTGGTTTGTAGAAGAAATCACCTGCCACAGTTTGAATGAAAGCCCCAAGGAGGTGTATGGACAACGGAGTTGTATAACCCACCTGTGTAGGATGATATTTCACGATTGTTCAGTTTTGTTGAGTTGTTAATTAGATGCGTGTTGACTGGCAAGCTGAGACGTCTTAGGAGGCCGGTTTCAGCGGCAGGAAGGGGAAGATCAGATATGAGAGCCAGGGTTCAGAATTAACACTCGACAGAGAAATCTGTGAAGGGTATAAAGTGTGTAGCTCAATATACTGCACAAGAATCCAACAGCTGTCCCGTTGTCGAAATTTGGCTGACACTAACCTCCGACTTCGTATCCTTCAAAAACTTTGCTTAACGTGCAGAATCCTTCATGGAGTGAAGATGATTGTGCTACGCTTAGTCTGTTTCTGCCGTCGTTGAAACATGCCGGTCGACTTGGCCAAATGCGTTCATTTTACTGACCACCAATTCTGTGAGAAAGCCCCACTCCGGGAGGGGCGAACCCCATTAACATTGGTAACTCCGTCAAGGACGATTTCACTTCTCTACGCCAAGCCATCATCTATCCATCCAGCAGCTTGAGACAATCGACCGGAGCGTCAGCAAAGAGTGCTCGTTGTGGTAGACAACTGGCTGGCATCTTTGCCACATGATCTTACCATTTGTGTCTATGTAAATGTTGTGATTTAGCAAAAGAACTCCTTTGGGAATCGCTACCAAATGCTTCCTAACCTCCTGGCTGTTTAGTAGTTGGTGCTACCCGACACGAGCGAACGAACACAGACACCGGTGGTCAAATACCTCGAGACGGTTATTGTCCTCTACCCTGAACAACCGAATCTCGCTGTCGTAAAGTGACACTGCCCTTGCTGTCGCCCTATAAACGTGACCTTTAGGGGTCAGAAAGATACATCCTGTTGTCGGCAGAAAAACCCCATATTGACAAACAGCGCTTTAGCTTTAGAGAGTTGCGCTTCTGTTTCATTCCGGGCTCCGCCACCGCGGCTGATGCAGCCTCTCAGGTGTACAAATCGGTCAGCAACCTTCATAATTTCAGATCTAACATTGAATCTATTTAACTACAGCGATGTTGCAGGGGCATTTCGCATTTTGAGGCTGCAAGGCGCACTCCGAAGTTTTTAGCAGAAAACGAAATAACCTCTGGTGTTGTTTGTATCGCTTGAAAGTTGTCAAACAGCAACAGCCTGTCGTCGGTATAATCAAGATTAATCAGCCTTCCACCGGGTAGCAGGTCCACGCCAAAATTTTGTGAGTACCGCAAATAGTCTTGACGTACGCCGCCAACGGTTTCGAGGCTGCCAAACAGTTCGCCGTAAACCCTAAACTGAGACGGGGAATGGGAATAATGCACCGACAGCATGTTCACATATTTGGTCGGTACGCCCCTGCGTTTAAGTTATTCTAAGGGTGTGGATCGATACACCGAATCGAAAGCACCTTTATAGTCGAGTAATACGCCAACTGTTGGCTCACGGCACAGATGACGCTGCTCCATAATATGACGAAGAATAGAAATGTGAGCTATACGCCCGCGTCCAGGGCGAAACCCTGCCTATTCTTCCCTAGTGTTCACCTCCCAAACTGCATGAAGTCGGCAAAGTATGATGGATTTCAAAACCCTGGTAACAACCAGGGTCAAGCTAGTTCCGCAAGGTTTACACAAGGGCTTCTGACGCCTTTTTAAATACTGAAAGTAGTACTGAGTGATCCCAGCATGGAGGGATGCTCTCCGTCCTCAACACAAATTGAAACATCTGCGTCAAAGCCACCATTAACACCTCCCCACTCCCTTTGAAAATCGCCAGCACGGGATCATCTGCGCCAGCAGCCCTGTTGTGCTTGAGAGCTAAGATACAATTACGCACCTCAACCTCAATAGGTGACTTCGAATCTGCCGATCAGGGTGCTGTACCGCAAGTTTGCGGCGACAACAAGGTAGTAACATGAGGTCAGCTAACTTGACCCCCAAAGTGTTCCGCTCACAACTGTAAACTGCTGGACTTATTACAGATGAGTGTGCCACCTGTCCCACCGATAACTTCATTGACGGACAATCGCCTGGGACTAGCAGCCGGAGTAACCATAAATAATGTCGGTGTTCCCTGAAGCAAGAGCTATCTCCTCCGTTGACCAAGTCCCACAATCAGCTTTTAGGCCAAAGCTCAGCGTCCTCCGAATGTCGATTCTATACTTGTTATATGGACTACTAGGAAGAATGTTCCCCTTGGCTTCTAGCTGCTACGCAAGCAAGGGCACTGAAGGGACTTTTGGTAGCAATCTGGTTTGCTGATTGCTAACACGGTGGCGTCACAACCGCACCACTTGTGTTTGATTCGAATGGGTTGTGTTCCCGGCGTTCACAAAGTGTCTTGCGCAGGACTTCTGTTTCGCCGTAACTAATAGCCGGCAAACTATCGGCAGAGTTGTAATGGATATCCATTCGACTAACTAGTGGTGAACGCGCAGAACCTCGAACCGGTTGGTGCACTAACTCGAATAAGGCTACTAGCTTATCCAACGGGCTTTCGAACAACACGAAAATCGGTTTTGGTGTATGCTTGGATAGTCGGTGCATTCAACAACTCTGTAGGAGAGCCTCTAATAACTGGAAATTGCTGTTTGCCAGCTGCATGTTTCGGGGAACTTGTGGCCCCTTATCGCCCGACTGTGACTCGTGGAACGTTTGTCTGAGAAGTATTTTGAGGACGACTGTAGTCCAATGAAAATAATCCGTTTAGCAGACCTATAACAATCAGTTGTCGAGCGTAGTAGGAGATCGTTAATAATGTTTTCCAAACACGGGACGGTCGTCGTATAAAATCATAAAACATGCGAATCTTCATTTATGCGTCAGTAGTTGAACTCCCGGTTTAATACAGATACTTACACTGTGTAAACAATGGCAGTGACTCCCGGGGTGATCGAAGACGCAACAAAATTTCAGATTTAACTTTTTCAACAACTATGGCGATTAAGCGCAACCGAATGCCATAAAATACAATATATATATTAATTTGCTACGGGCGACTAAAACGTTATACATCAAAAGACTAACAGTATACGATTTTACTTCATTCAATCGTTTGTATGGTCAAACAAACTAAAACGATCGGTCCAGAATAACACATAGGACAAGCAGAAAACATCGCTGATAACCGAAGTCAAATATTCATCGTGCCAGTGATAGGAAGAAGTGAAAACACGGTCGCACAAAAGGCGACCGCAGCGTGAGCCATATTTTCGAGCAGGTTGGGTATACATCAAAATTCTCGCTCGACTAAACGACTTTTTCACCGCACGTACAGGTTTGTACCAAAAAGAGCGCAAATGGTACTGGACGCGTAAGCATAGCCTACAATAAACAAATAGGGTCGCTGCTTGCGCAAACACAAGCTCAACATGGCAGACCCACAAACCACCATGAAACTGACGATTGCCGGCGTTGGAAAAGTGATAATGGAGGCATCTAACTACTGGGCTAATCCGTTTCAGATGTGGATGTGTTACGATCTGCATGTAAGTGTAAAAACAGATCGTGGGCAATTTAATTTAAACTTCACTCTGATATCAGGACGAATACGGTACCAATGAAACAGCGCTGTTTTGAGACGGTAAGTATCAAAGCTTCTTTGACACTTGAATATCCCAAACAAATTGTGTCCACCGAAACAACACCGATCATTGTTATGGCGCTCTCTAATTGAACTCGAAATCAAAGAAAAGACTGAGGATTAATGGCACGCCTGGTGTAGTGGGATTGGAAAGCATGCACCATAACACAGAAGTATGTTGACGTATAATTTTGCATCAGCTTAGCTGCATAAAACATTAGGAGTACGCGAAAGTGTTTGTGACTGCAACAAGGAAAAGGTGGAGCCTCAGAAATAATTCACCTCCGTTTGGTACAGTTTAGCTGAATTCCCCGGGTTTGCAGCAGTTGCCGGTAGTGTCAGGTATTTTACATCTGTCCTCTCCGAGGATTCCACTGGATTACAACAATAGGAGAGGAAGAAGCCCCTTCAGTTTTGTTATAAAAAGCCTTCATGGAGCGCTGAAAAAGAGCGGTACCAACGACTGCTCCCCACAACAGGAGCAAAAAGTGGTCTTGGGCCACGGAAATATCGGAACTTTAAGCAAACGGTGAAGAAAGATTAAAAGTGTTGTTCAGTCAACTACTAGCGGCAGGAGGCAGCACAACTAATGAAACACTGAAGGAGTGGAAACGGAAGCACGGAATAAACGTTGAAGTGGCAAAATACAACAGTATTTTGGGACACCGAATAACTGTTTCAAATATGACCCTCACGTTGGCTTCTGAAACACTGCCAGCTAAAATTTACCTAGTCGGCACCTGTTGCCTAATATTGCTGTTTGGTATCACCTTGATGGCCGCATGTTAGACAAGAAGCGTAAGCTCACGTGTGTCTTGTCCGAAGAACCGACACGATTTAAGTCGTACCTTCAAAGTGTTGACTAATCGTATGAGTCAAGCTTGTGCACTCCTGTATCAGTAAGCCCTTATTGGAATACGGACATCCCCAAAACATGAATCTTTCCACGCTCCCATTCTTAGCAGAAGAAGGTTTTAGATACGGGTCCATGATTGTGTGACTTTTTGATAGGAAGACCACGCCTGGCTAAAATACTGGTGTGAGGCGTAATCAAACTTAGCAAGCTTGCACGAATTAAGTCTTGGTAATATGACAAAGTGTGCTGCCGCGCAGTTGGCACCGTTTGTGTTCTGGCTCGTGCAAGTTGTGTGCGTGACCTGCTGGGCCTTCTTATCCTGCAACCCCCTTTTGTCTCCTGTTACAAGACAATCGCTAGGACTCCTGCTTTAAAGAAACGCTGTGACCCAGCGTATGTACGTTGCCCATAGATGCTCCACTAGACGGAAAATTAAGTAAAAACGACCGCCTCATACGATATACTGTCCGCAAATTTGTGTGCACACCCTGAGTAGAAGCAGAAATAACAAAATATCTGTTATAGAGGTTTAAACCCATCCTCTAGTCCGATGACATTCCAGCCCGCAGCTGTAGACTGAATTCATACTCTAAATCTTCCAATAATATGATCTCATCTTTTAACTTATCAAATCATGCAAGGCTGGCGAATTTACCTAGACCCTTGAAAAAATTGCCGGTATGTCTGCGGAAAAATAACGCATCCGATAGAACTCGAACTCTCCTCCTCGTAATGTGGGAAACGGGAAATCACGGTCCAGAGTATAACGTGACTGCCGCTGGTGACTACCCCCGAGTCAAACCAGAAAATGGGTGAGAGAGGCTACTCAGTTCTGCTTCAGAAACGCCTGCGACAAGAATAAAATTACAGGGCACTCATGTGATGTATGACGACCTATATACGTGCTCGAGTCAGATCGTGAGACAATTAACGAAATTAGTAGTTGAGGTCAGTAAGCGGGATGATGGACAAACAGGCAAAAGTAGCGAGGGTTAACTCTCGACCGTTCTGGACATTTCTGCTCATTCTGATTGGTTGAAGTCGTTTTCTCACAGAAGAGTACGGTTTTGGACGGAAAATTGGGAATCCTCGACGGCACCCTTATTTTCAGAGGTAATTTTCAACAATTGTTCAGACTGGATAGTATTGCCCGGTATTTCCCTTCATAAGCAATATCGGAACCTTGATGCATCGAGCCTTCTTTAGGACATCCTGTTAACCTTACATCGTCCACAAGCTTGTAGCAGGAACAGTATGGCTTCCGCTCGAAGCCACTTAAAATAAACAGTCATAATAAGCCGGCGTGATTAAACACATAAGTTAAACACGCTGCGTGTAATTGGCAGAACGTGAATATCTCCGTTAACTTTTAGTTAAAAAATA
>LUCH01002118.1:24440-66508 GCA_013368495.1 Paragonimus heterotremus
CACGCTATTATTGGCCTTTTTCAAGTTTATCAGTGGGAACCAGTGTTTCAAACTATTTTGAGCACTTGATAAACGCGTGCTGTTGCCTGACATGCTCATGCCTAGATGTTGTTGTACCTCTTATTGGTAACGTAGACTGGAATCGATCCAGCGTTCCATTTACCCCCATGCTTGATATTCAGTCTGAGTGTTCATGTGTTTCATTTGAATAAAATTTCCATTACTGTTACAACCTTTGTTGGGCATCATTTGAATTTATTCTTTCTCAGGTGATTGTGTTGTTCTGCCCATGCATGTGCTCAAAAGTGTGGTTCGTTTCCTTGACCCCAAGGAGGTTCACTAGTTGACCGACGTACAACCCGTTTTATGCTCATTCTAAAAGCCCATTATTTTTCCTCATTTTGCTCTCCACAGTACTGGGTCCACGACACATAGCCGCCGGTCCCGTTCGACAGAAGACGATCGATCTTATCCAAATGTTGCGCAACTATTTGCACTATCATCTCAAATGTTCTAAGGCATATATTCAGATGCGTATGCGCGCAAAAACGGTTGAATTTTTGAAAGTAATCAATCGAGCCCGTGTTGAAACTACCGGCACCCCTGTTGTCACTGTGGCTCCTACGGGTGAAATCTCCCCGTTGTATGCTGCCGCGTTGGCCGCCAAGAGTGGGAACATAGCAGAAGCGACTGAAAGGTAGGTGACGGTACACGATGGGGACAGTTGTTTATTTTCATACACATGTCGTGTGACTGCAAACAAACCTTACATTATTCGTGACGTACCGCCCGGATAAAATAAGCCCTGTGGATGACTTTCATGATCCTGCATTCGACCAAGTCATGCTACCACGGCACGTTGCCGTTTGATGACGTCAAACACGTATCTTCATTGTCTGCGTTTTTCAGATAGATCACATCTCGTCGCCTGTGCGTATGTACTCGGTTACCTTTATCTTATGGTATGATGGTGCTAGCTTCCGAGAAGTGGTACTATATCAAAGTGCACTATAATGATTTACCGGATGTGCTAAGTTTGAACGAACCCCTTGGACGACTCGTAAACGCGTCATGTTGAGTAGTTAACTCAAGACACTGGAACTACTTTTTATGTAGTACGATCTAGCAACCGAAGACACAGCCCGTGGAAATGGAAGCCATCAGGGAAAAATCACTGTGGAAGGAAGTAATTGACACTTATAACAGTTGGTTAAAACGGAGCCTGTTACAGCAGCTCCGACGGTATCCCGATTTACTGTTTTTTTTTCAGGGTCGACTTGAACTGTGGTTAGAGGAATGCATGCTGGTCGTTCATGTTGCTAATGAAAAAGCACACAAAATAATAACGATTGCCATTAGCAGTGTGACGCTGCATTCGGTCTGTGCGACAATGGGCTGAAGTAATCCGGACTGGTGACAACAGTAAGAACTTGAGTGTTACGTTGGTAGCCCCGGTCGGCGGGAATCGGATGGGTCATACTGTCGACGAAGACCGCAACATCGCAGGTCTATACCGATTGGGACATGTGCTCATCGTTTAGAAGAGTAGGATGGGGGCTCCTATCACTGTCAGCTGAGCGGTGCCAAATGTTTAACAGTGCATATCTTTTTCAGGACAATTTATGGTTTGAAAATTATTGTTTTTCGACCTGAACATGTTTTTTTGATCTGTCTACTTGCAGTAGCTCAGTGTTAACAACAGTTGTTGGTTTGATCGTTGGTCACTGTGATAACGAATACTGTTTTGACTTCAGCAGCCATGCATTGTAATTCAACTCCCGTTTGTCCTTGTGTGTTACGGGACTGTAACAAACGCGTTGTGTAGTAAAATCGGGCAACTTACAATTGCTATTTTCGAATAGCTGTTAGCGTTCTCAAATGAGTGGTCTCCAGGGTGGTGGTCTGCAGTTCCGGATGTCCTGGTTGGTGCCTTTCTTCCTAATGACTGCTTATATGTTGCGAACGGCCGAATAAACTTAACTGTAGGAGCGAACTTGATGATCTCTGGTTGGTTTACTTTGTTATGTACCTGACTGACTCGCGACAATCGCTTGCGAATGGTGTTCGGCTTGCGCAGCGCTCATCAGCGTAGACACGGTAGCTGTCGTTTTGGTGATTCTATCTATCTAGCTTTTTAATAGAAGCCTCGTTCGAACCAACTCACAGTGAGTCAACTTATCAACCTCCGCTTCACGCTGCACTCAAGTTCCATTCTCATTTTGGTGACTCGTCATTAGTTTGCTCCTTGCTTACGTGCTTGTGGGCTATGTTACGACGTATCAGGGTTAGTCAAACGGAACGTAGGTTTCTGGTCCCGTATAATGTCGTCGGTTTGTGAAGGTGACACACAGCGCAATCAGGCGAGGCACAAACTTCAAAACACTTCGGGAACCGATGGCCAAAGTGTCCACTAAGTCCTTTCGAGATAGGAACGGAGGATCTCAGGTCTTTCAGAGGGTCTCCTTAACGAGTTCGGCTTTATCGGTGTGTACTGATGAATATAGATTGAACATCACCCACAATTGATCGCAGTTGTCGCATTCCCATAGACTTTCCAGTCGACCCTTTTCGAAAAGAAGCACTAAACTCGAGTTTCGCTCTCATTAGAGCTCATCGGTAGTGCATATCCTGGAAAGTCTATGGGAATGCGACAGCTGCGATCAATTGTGGGCGATGTTCAATCTATATGAAAATCAAAATCCCCTACTACTCATCAATAACTGATGAATATCCGTGATCAACGGGACTATCTGTATCTGTTTGGGCCGGGTGACCAGTGAGTGGTTGTTACGCCCCTCTTCCAGATGGTGTTCAATCATTTAATTTGTCCCGGACATCTGTCTCACTTATTTCGAGCTTTTAAGTTGTACACCATCTGTCAGGTGATTTGGCATCACTGTTTTCTAGCTCTTCTGAGCAAACAGCTAGCGGTTCACTGATGGGTCTTATGGCCCTGGTCACCTTCTTGAGTTCTTTCAGATCGTTGGATAACAGCTTTATTGCAAGTGTCGTGGCGGTTATAATTGTCGTTTTATTTTAAAAGCATTTTCCATTGTTCTACAAGGTCTATCAATCCTAAACCATAGAGAAACTTTAAAACAGTTTGCTAGAACACTCATTTTCCACTAATGTCATTGTATCATTTCATAAAAGTAGGCGGATAAACGATTGAACGTTTTGATCTTTTTTCAGCCGCATTCCAAGATTCAGCTGAACTAGCTAGTCCTAAGGCCGGTGGATTGATGCTACCTTCACTGTCAAGTACTTGGAGACCTTCGTTTCCGAATTTTGCTGAATGATCCCCGCTTCTCCTCACGCTTTCTAATCTCTCTTTTTTATCTTTATTTTTGTAAAATGCGTCGTACTCGATGCACGCAACACTTTCCCGCTGACTTTTAAAATGGCTGTGTTTGCGCGTGCACTTAGTTTGCTTACTGACTTCCTCAATGGAAACACTAACTTTTGTTTGTTTGCCAATTATACTCCTCTTGTCCTGTGTTAGTAGACTTGCTACTGATGTTTTTTTTTCTACCAGATGCAGTTAATGACCATGACTCTTACGCATATTTTTTGCTTTTCACTTGCTCAATGCTCTCGTCTCTTCTTGCCGCTTGCACATGTGTGATTTGTGTAACTACAGTAACATGATCATTTTTGTCGGTTTAGACCTTTTTGTTCTGCTGATAGATCACTCGGATTTGACACCCGTTACTGATGCTTACTCTGTCCATGTACACTATCGGTTTAGGGGACAAATGACCATGATACAGATAAAAAAGTCGGTACGTTCCATTTATAAAACGGTCAGTCAATGATAAGAACAATTGAAAATGCGGCCTCCATAAGTCAGATCTGAAGGACTAAAACTGGAAAGCAGGCCTTCAGTGGACATGCCTTGTTAGCGAGCAAGACGAGGTCTGATGTTCTGTAGTGCTAGTACCATTTCACCCGACCACGTGCGCGCAAACAGAAGTGCTCATTTGTTTGCGTTCTATCTTGTAAATATGCTCTGTTCTCCAAAGTCTTCGATTGTGCTTTTGTCCCATGACTGTTGTATTGCATAACCCTCAAGCACTCCTACTGTGATCCAAGAACGCGGATGACACAAGGGTTATTTATTCGACAGAGCAATACACGGGTTAAGCATGTAAACCAAACCTGACACAAAACCACTCATTTGCACGCAGTATTCGGCCTCAGACCGTCCCGGCTACCACAGATGTCAGTGCTCAGTTTCATTGAGTAGCAGAGACTGTTATGGGTGATGCTGCACCTTGATGATCCTTCTTGCAGTCTTCTTGTGGCTTGTAGGTTGTCAAAAAATATGCCTGCTACTGACTAGCCGCGATATCAGTAGTATATTACGATCGCTGAACTCCACTGCACTACTATTGGTGAGTTTAGAAGTTTATATGCTAATACTGCCATCTGAAAGCTGGTTGTCGATTGTGACCTCGTTTATCCAGCCCATATCCTGTCGTGATTACTGGAATAACATAAGCAACCTTCTGAAAAGTTCTGTCCGCTGAAGTCTTACAGCTTGTTTTCCTTTTGGTTTGTTTGTGGTCAACATATGTGTCTGACCATTTTACTGATTCGAATTTACACGATGCGTTTACTACACCAATGGTCTACATAGCTGTGCCGTACATGACCTTCCTCAGATTGACAAGGTGTTCGGGGCTAGTGCTAACAACCTCGGTTTGCACACGAATTTTGGTGTACGTGACCGGTTGTACTCAATCAAACAATTTCCAGTCCACGTGTGAGCGAACGGGTCAAACCGTTTCCATGATTCGGCTAAAAGTTTCAGTGAAAACCAGCTTTATTGTACCAGATAATTAACTTGTTAGTTTTGAATTGTCATCCAGTTACCATGAGCCACTGTAGTTTGTGCTACTACTACTGTACTCCTAATCTTGTCCCGTTTCCTGAGCCAGAGAATATATTACCAGATCATGGTAGTTATGCCGGTTTTCTCCCACAACTTCAGGAGTAGAGTGTACTCTTACATAAGACCATGGTGACAAACGGAAGTGTATATTGCAATCAGTCTCTCTGAGCCATCTTGTTCCAGTTCTTTGGTCATCTGTTAACTGTGATCAACTTTGAATCGTAGGAGAAAGATGTTTTTCCAGATCATTTAGTGCTTGTAAAATAAATGAGATATTTAAGGTCCCAATCGTTTCTTTTTTCGTCACATAGGTCAACAACATGATGGTATATAATCAGTTCTACTGTCTACGTTTGGCTGCTTAAATATTTTCAAAATTTCTTTCCCCGATAATCCGGTGGTCATACACACGTTTCCACTAGCTTTGACTAATTTTACGTAAATAATCTTAGTGCATTGAAAACAGTTCAAGGGTCTTATTGATCTTGGTTGTTTTTAGCAACCTCATTAGGTTATTTTGGACCGAAACATTATCGAAGGTGTTTTCTTTGGGAGTATTACTCAGTGTCAGCTTGGACCCATCGCATTGATGATACCACATCTAGCCACTGAATTTTGCATGCATTGACTGGAAAAGGATACACTTTCCTCTTCGTCATTCCAGAGATTTGCATGCGTGTTGAATAGTATCATATAACGAGTGCCATCTTGCCACTCTGTTTCTTCGCTTGCTGATCTCCTGAACAGAAACTTCGTGAACACATTCGTCATCTACATTTTTCATTTTACTCGATAAGCTACGGGTAGGCGGAATCTTCATATTCACTCACTTTACCAAGATCTTCATTAACTCTGGTTGGTAATAATGTGACCACTTCGTCCATTGGCTGATTTACCGTGACAGAAGACTAATCGGGGGCTATATGCCACTGTTAAGCGACATGCTAAATATGGCGTTGTGTAGTAGGTTTGCTAAATAAACAGCAGCCAGCTAAACTCCTACCGTGCTCTTTACAGACGTCACTGCTCAGGTGAGTTGGTTTGCACCTAGAAGTGAAGCCAGACCTCAGTGTCGTATTATATATTGATCGTGGACAGGATAATTTTGACAGGTGGTCCAGTGGGCACGAAATCTCATTTTGGGACCGCGAACCGATGGTTGCCAAAATTTTAGATTTAGAAATGAAATACCGAGAGCTGTTGATTCCATTACTTCCGATTGCAGTCACGATTATAAGAGCTACTGGTCAGAGTTCATAAAATAATACTGCACCTGTCACATTACGTTCTCTTTTTCTTGGATTACATAGGGTTCTTGTGTTTGAAAGCATTTGGATCAATTACATCAAGATGAGCAGGGCACTACGTTGGCCATTCCGATCACTGGATACGAAACTAGCGCGTTGTTGGCTGTAAGCTGCCGTGCAGAAGTTCACTGTCACTGCCGTCTACCTCTATTACGAAAGCCTCGTTGGTTTGGTTTGTTTGCCTAATTACTATTCGGTCTAGATGGGCCGCCCAGGTTGGCTTCGTGAATAGCTTGATTCAATGATTTTCTTGGGTCGCCGTCATCCATTTTCCCCTTAACCATGCTACTGTCTGGTGTGGCCCCAACGTGAATCTGGTTCATATAACGCCGTTTTACGGTAGCATCGCTGAGATTCGTGCTCTCTCTTGCAATAACTGGCCAATCTGTTGGACGAGGATCGTTGCTTCGGGAGTATGTCACACCACGTTTGTTAATGCGGCGCGGTGACAATATCAGGTACAGCGACTTGAAAAAGCTCGGCAAGCTTTCTTTGATGATTACATCCTTCCCATTTCGATTTGAAAGTTAGTCAAACATCTCCAGCTCCAACAAAATTCTCTGGTTCGTAAGGGGCAAGTTGTTCACAGTACCGTTATAGCATGGTGGCATCCGGAGGTTTCAGCACCCACCGGTGAACACTTAAAAATTCATCTCTGCTGCACGGAACATGCTGGATGACTTCACAGTGGAAGCCTTCCCTCGACACCTGATTTATGAAATGCATATTTCAGAAAGGCCCAGTTGCGAAAAATCTGGACCGGCTGGATTCGAACCAGAGACAGAAACATCATGCTCAAACGCGGCAAATGGTCTACCAGTTGAGCTGCGAAGCTGATTCGAATGCAGTCGAAGTCCAGATTTTTCGCATTTGGGTCTCTTCTGAATTATCAAATCTGCCGAACTACTTATCAGTAATTAGGTGCATATTCACTTTATATGAAATGCATAGTTGTCAGGAAAATCATTGATGGTTTAGAGCAGGAGCCGATTCACACACTATTCAAAAGAATGTTACGACAACAATGCTCAGTATTAATGCACTCAACAGTAGCTCACTGAGACACTAACTGTAGTGAAAATCTATCCGATTCACCGCTTATCCAAACCCTGACACAATAGGAGTTATAACAAAGAACCAATCCAAACGTCGCGTTGAAGATACTACACCAGGATTGGACAAACAGTCTCAATGTTACGCTTTCTGTGATTCGCTTATTTCTTTGTTCCCTATTACACCAATTAACGTTCAGTTTGTGACTTTGTATGTGCTAATACGATCAACCAATGGGTGACTATGATTTCTTTAATACTGTTGTACATTCATAAATTCGGCTTCTTGTCTCATGAATAGGAACTGCTTACTGCAACTAGTACGAGGTCTTCTTATTACTTGCGTGGGAGGTTTCAATCCGAGTACGATTTCTGGGGCTATTCGAAGTCCCTAATTCCGAGTACTACAACACATTCGGAAATTGGCTGTGAGTATGGATGTTATGAAATGCTCTCCGACTGAAAAGTGCAATTAGACCGCTGGGTATTCTTACAATCTTGTGGCAAGCTTTACATCTTATGTGTGTTTCAAATAATCCGGACACAGTTTCCGAGTCAGCTCTAACAAGCTAGATAATATCCTAATAATCCGATTTCTAATGCAAAACTAGTCACAAACGTTTGCCAAATAAATTTTACTCAAAGTATTAGCAAGTCCTACGATTCGAAGAGGTCACGGAAACGTTAATACGCATGTTTAGTGAGTGGCTATCTGCTTTACTCAGTATCCGACACCAGGCTTAGGCTCAATCGCAAAACTGACCTCCCGATATATGCAAATGCTGCAAATCAGAGTGTGAATGACCCAAGCTCTGCAATATTACCGATAATCCGTCTAAATGCCTATTCTTCGCACCTACATTTCGGTCGCGTCGAGTTATGAACACATATTTCTAGCTGAACCGAGCAAAACTAAGAAAGTGTCCTTCAGATTTTTACAGAAGATTGTTAACACTGTCATTTCTCAGTATGGCGCGATCAAAAAAATATTAATAACAGGCTCCCGGATTTTTTGGAGTTATATGCGCGATGACGGTTGTTCAAACGAAAAGCGCAAGAACTGTGACCTGGGTAATCTGAATGCTAGAAAAGCGAGCCAATCGTGCAGTCTATCTACCCACACAAATCGGATGCGAAATTAGCATGGAGCTCGCCCCGTAATTGCTCCACACTTACATGTGCGTGCTAGATTTGTAGTTTTGATTGTGTAGGGTTGTTGAACCAACTCTTTCTAACCTTCCACTAACAGGCTTCACGGCTTGTTCTTGTTGTATCTGTCTTCGAAACACCAACTTTGTAAATGACTATAGTTCGGTAGTACAGATGAACACTTGATCACATTAAAATCAAAAATGTTCTATGGAACTAAGGTCGGGTCATAAAGCGAGTAATAGAAAACACGATTTTAAATGCTGTACAATGCTATACAGGTTCGCACGGCACTTTTTGAAAAATCCGGTTATATTGACTTGAGAGCACTCAGAGTAAATTAGCTTAGAGAAAACCACTGTTGCATAAGCCATTGGGGATTTGATCACGGCCGATTAACTTAGCTGACCGAATGGCAGGCCATACATTACATGCACTGAAATAGGATTTGTAGAAAATTTACAGAATGAAGGAAGCTGATACCTTTCAGCTTGAGAGGGTCAGCAACAGAAAGACTACATATGTGAAGGTCAGGGCGTAATAAGCCTATCAGAATCCCGATCACTGCCTATCAAGCATACACTAATCGGATTGCAACAGACAACACCGATTAGAATCAACGAAAATGTTGAGAATACTTTCATTCTGCCACAGTAATTCTAATGATCAAGTTATCTGAGGACTCGATTTGGCGCTTCAAAAATGTGAACCAAGTCTGCATTTGAATTTGTAGGAATTCGAATAACCCCGTCCAAAACTGACTGTTCGTTGGTAAACCTGTCACCATACCTCGAATGCATTTATCCATGTCCATATGTAACTTGCTAAACTTTTCATGTCAGTTACCTCTTTAACATGCCGCATCCAGCATGAAACATGTCCCGACGTTGATAACTAAAGTGTTATCAACGGGTGTCGTAACCTGTTTTGCTGTATAAAAAGCGTGGTCTTTCACGAGATAAGGGCTGCAGATTTATTTGTTCATTTTAGGGTGGAGGCGCACTAGTGACCTGAACCTACTAATCAAACAATTTGAGTGAAGCCATCCAACCACTCTGGTGAGTAGCCCAAGTACCAATTTGGATCTCTTGGTCATTGATCCACTGTTGAGAGACAGGCTAAGTTTACTTAGAAAAGTCACAGCCAAGTCAGATCTGCATGTGTTGATATACAGTTTTTCTTCTCAGAAAATAATCTGTACAGCCCGAATGACGGCAGTGCATCGCTGTACATATCACCACGTTAAATATCGGACGATTGTCTGTCGGCTAGCGATTAACATATGTTTGAATCGTGCTGTGATTTCTCATTTTCGGCCACAATCCCCACTGTACGTCAAGTTTTAAGCATATGGTGCTAGCGGGGAATTGACAAACCGTAGGATTTTGAACACAAAGAGAATAAAATGCCGAACCTATTAGCATATCGCTGAACGTACAATGTTGATCAGCAAAATCCTTGTTCATTCCAACTTTAAACCGACGACTTTGGAGGTAATCAATGAAACCTTGAAATATAGCGCTCACGTACCTGATAGTCTGTCAAGCTTTTCATGGTTTTCGTAGCGACTGATTATAGTGTAATCAGCCTGTTGTTAGAGGGTTCATTGCGATCATTACTTTTAAGAATGGATGTCATTGTGCACACCTTCCGGCCTAGTGAAACGTAGGGCGCCCTTTATATGATTTGTCAATCCATAGTGGTTGATTATCTTTCGTTACTAGTCAGTATGGTGCAAGATTACAACCACCCGCTACAGGGCACATCAGTGAGTCGGAGCGTTCTGGCCAGAAAACAGTGAGCAAATGACTTTTTATCATGCGAAGCAATGACAGTATTGTCAAGAAAGATCATCTGTGCTTTCACTTGATACGGTGTTGCTGAAACCTCGCATCGTCAAGTCCAAGCACTTCTTTTTGTTGTCATAGTTATGCATAAGTCGAGTGCAGTCAAACTGTTGTAATGCACCGTAGCAAGAAAAAAAACCAGTGTACGGCAGATAGGTAGGCCATAACAAGTGGAAGCAACTGTGCCGTCAGACGATAGGCTGTGTAATGACAAAGTGCAAGCGTAGGCAAGCTTATGATAGTATACCCTAACATGAAGGTCACATGACCTAGTCTAAACATGGAAACAACGACAAAACCACAGCCGTACTGGCATACCATGATCAGTAAGTCATACAAATACACATGCCCCACAAACACACAACGGTTGTCCGTGCGCTCATACACGACAGGTTACATATTACACTTTACACAGTCACCTTTTTCACTCAAAGCGATCCCCTAGATTTGAGGTCAGCTTCACTTGGTATCATCAGCAAGACGCTTGCCGATACGAGAAAATCACATTCGAGTTAGAGAATCCGAGTCGAATGGAAACGGTTCTAACGTGAACATTTTACAAGTCCATTAGGTATTTAATAAGTGCCCGTTCTCAGTCCGGTTGTGACCTTCTGTAATTATATATCAGTTTATCCATCTTAACGCGATTGTTATGGGTACATCTAGGAAACCTATCACTGCTTCCCTCGACATTCTAATAGTTTGACAAATTTTATGGCCTTCGGTCGTAGTAATAACACAAACTGAACATAGCTTTCAAACAGATGCAGTTTTCACATTCTCAGGACCTTCTCAGGCAACCCTTTTCGTAGAGCAGCATTGTTAGACCTGGTCAGTAGTGCTTCCTTACCACGACCGGGTTTCAAACTTTGGCCATGCTCTTATGAGACAACCTTGTAGAAACTGAGCCATTTACCTCATATTGAACGCGACTAGACTGTAGTATACAAATGTTCAATCACCTATTCAATTCGCTTGTGAATGATGGTCACATGTGACTGACTGATTGCGTATGCTAATTCGTTCGTGCCTAATGTGAAGTCAGTAGCACATTGGTCGAAACGGTTGCCAAATGCAAGGTTGCCCAAAGTTGTTGTCCTGACCGTTGCAAAGATACGTACCACTGACAAGTTTTAACAAGAACGAAACCCTAGTCTACTCCCTTTTTTCGAGAGCTGTTGGTGGAAAGTGTATGAAAGTGGCGATTATTTGTGAGTGATGTTCAGTTCAAATTAACCCAAGTAATAGCAATAACCAGTTGTTTTTGTTCACTGTGGGCGGATGAATTTTCTGCTGCAACGAATTGTGAGCGTTAATCAAGTGCTATTCGGAATCCGGGATGGCTAGTCCGTGTTAACTGTCCCATGTTCTTTCTTTAACACATAGCGTAAGCTCTATCTGTCTGTGGTGGCCTGAAGTTGAGTTTTCTACATTTCTATCTTGCTTGCTCTGCGAGTTCGCTCTGATGTGTAATTCACTTTTACCGTTCTACCTTTGCGGGACCAAAATTTATATTTCGTTATCATTCGACCTGGTCAAGTTTGTAGATAACTGATTTGTACCAAGATTGAGACGCTGCAGCTTCCTGGACGGTTTGCTTCGCTAGAAAATGATAATGAGTACTTCAAATACAAACAGGCGCTAAGTAATGTCTTAGATAGAATCCAAAAGTAGCACCGGTGTAGTAGGAATGAAATATTGGGACCTGTAGATTCAGCTATTTTATTTCAAACATTCAGCACATTTATGAACAGCAGGTGTGGTTTGTAAACAACTGTTTTGGAAATCTGTATTACATTATACACTTCGACATTCACGATCCCTGTGATAGATGGATCTAATTACATGACAAACTTTGACAATATCGGTCGACATTTCTTCGGCACTACTAGCATACAAGCTTGCATCTGCTTTGTAGACGGAACATGCGTACCCTTGGAGCCATCACGTTTCCTATGTAATGCCTTCTTCCTCGACTCACGAACAATACACTTGTTAACTCGTTCTTACCAAAGCGTACATTCTTATGCACTGTGAACGTTACTGAATGCTTTTCTGTTTAATGTGTATGGTTCTCAAACAGAATGCTAATCCCTACTTAACGAAAAACTTCGTTCTACGAAGTACCTAAAGACAACGACGAAATGTCAGTTCACTTGCGATACACTTATTGTTTATTAACTTAGATGTTTCTATCTTGTGAAATGTTTTGTAGAACAGATAATTAAGAGATAGTGATCCCACCTAAATTAAGTCTAAACGGAATGCCAGTAATGTACAAGAACGCCTACAATTTGGACCTTCTATTAGTTCCTCGACTACTCACCAGTAATCGAAAATACTGCCCAGCAGGTTTAATGAAATCGGAGATTTTGACCTGTCTAGGAAGTCATAATCGATAGGTTATCGATTGGAGTTAACAGATAGTAACTGTGTCTCCATTTCGAGACGATTGGCTAACCTGATCATTACTCACAAGCGAAAGTGGCTGAGTGTTTATATGCGATGATAATTCGGTCGTACCTAATGTGAAGTCAATCGCGCAGTAGTCAACACTGCTATCTGATGAAAGCGTAGCCGGATTGGTTCCGCTGTTGAAACTCCCGGCTCAATTGCACGAAAGCCAGTGTTAATGCAGTATGTTTACCTAGCAAAATGGATCCTTAAGAGTGAACAAATATCGGTTAATTGAAGCAGACTTTGTAGATCTGAAAACAATAGTCCGTGACATTTGTGTAACTTGTGGACCTGGAAGAACCATATATGGTTGCATGTGACGTGTAACACCGAACAAGCTGTGACATGTCAGAGTCGAAAAATGTATCAGTCCTCAGATTTCATGACCTCGTTTTCTCTATCTGACGACCGATTTCTTAAGTTGACGCTGTTCTTTGCATAGTACCACTTAGAGAATAAGGTGAGCCAATCTAGAAAAATAGCATATTATCATTCATAGTAGTAGCTGTCACGTCGCCAGTTTTACTCGGACGTGCTTTTCCAAGTGCCCTGTTGTCAAGTTGAATAGAGACAATCTTGGGTTGGGTTGCTCTGTAGCCCTGAAATGTGACGATTCGTCATCTCAAACATGACCATTTTATTGGTTCACAATAATTGCCTTCATATGTATACCACTCTATAAGTAATCACAATTAATCTACAGCAAGGCTTCCGGAATACCCGGTGAAATGTTCGTCGAATCGACGAATAGGTTGTACTAAGGGTTATTCAACTGGAAGTTTTAGATTAACAAATCTGTACATTCCATTTCGACCAACTTTGAAAGAATCTTGGTAAGGAAGAATGGAGGAACTGTAAATTGAACATACCCTACAGTTGATCACACCCGTCCTATTCTCATAGACTTTCCCATAGGCTTCTTTCAAAAAGAAGCACTAGACTTGAGTTTCGCTTTTGTTAGATCACGCGAGTAGTGCATATCTATGCTACGTCCGGGGTTAGACCTCCAGTCACCCCTTCATTAGGCTGCTGTGTTGACCAATCCACCACTGACCTCACTTAAGCCACGACCGAATTATCATGTGAAAGCTCAACCACATTCGGTTATGAGTAATTTTCTGATTACCTGATCACCCCCAGAGGAGACACAGTAATTGTCCTGTTAACTTCGATCGATTTCTCGTTCCGGCAGTGACAACGATATGCACTACTGACGAGATCTAACAAAAGTGAAACTCGAGTCTAAGGGTTCTTTTTGGAAAAGGCCGATTGGGAAGTTT
Organism: Paragonimus heterotremus; assembly: GCA_013368495.1. NCBI lineage: Eukaryota > Metazoa > Platyhelminthes > Trematoda > Plagiorchiida > Troglotrematidae > Paragonimus > Paragonimus heterotremus. The sequence continues at coordinate 38,427 of LUCH01002118.1, forward strand.
ACAGGAATGCGACAGCTGCGATCAATTGTGGATAGTGTTCAATCTATATGACAAAACCGAAATCCCTCATTATTCATCAGCAGTAGAGGAAATGATAATAAAAACTGAAGTGAGGGATCTTAAAGATGTCTAATCTTTCAAACTAAAACTGCCGCCCAAATGATGTCTTAGACGTTCCAATTTTAGTGTATTAAAAAAATGAGGTAGCTGCTGCCCTTTCACGATACTCTATGCTTCGTCTCGGCACATTCTTCTGTGAACCTGTTAGGCAGGTCTTTCGGATAAGAAATCTATTCTAGCGGCTGATGTATTGGGAGATGAGACATTTATTTACTAAGCCACCTGTTCTTCAAACAGAAGCTGGTCGTGATTCTGACAATTATAAATCTATTCAGTTAATACCCGGTACAACACAAACCCCACCACTGTGAAATTGTGGAATGCCATAATCTAAGTAGAACCAACATCTTGATGGAAGGATTCCAGAAACCAAGTTAAAGAAAACCTATCGGTTAATTGAAATGAAAACGTGTGCGTAGTAAAACAAAACTAATCCAGGGCTGATCGATCTTCATGAACAACCAGTTCCTTGAGAAATGGATTGCGTTTGTGACATCATCGTTAACTATCCTAAGGATTTTCGAGATCCTCCAATAAGATGTTGTTGATATCGAGATTTCTGTCGCTCTTCTGAGACAGAATGACTTCAGTGGTAAACCACAAATGGTATAACTAATCGCGGTTTACACTGTTCGGTCAGTCGAAGTTGTCTGGGTCCTTGAGTCTTAGTTTCGATCTAACTTCATTTTGACTGGAGGAGCTTCAACATCACTAACCATAGATATGTGTATACATGCTCAAGCATTCGATGTATGAGCTGGCCGATAGCAGGACAAAACAAACAAACAATGCGTACAATACTAAAGGTTCGACTCATTTCTAGGTATCTGCACGCAAACGACAGTTAGTTGCCAGTAATGGGCTGTGTGATCTTTGACCACGGATCACATCATGTAAAGAAGCAAAACTCATCGGCTGTTATCGGTAGTCAGATGGATGATGACGTTAGCAGAGAGAGAGCATTCAACGAGAAACCATCACTATCAGTGGACTGGAAATGGTGATAATTGTATTGTGTCGGACAAGGCTACAATCTCCGGAAAAGCAATTTATTTGATTTGTGAAAGGCCTGAAACCTTGTTGTTTCAAGTAAACTTCAAAATTCGCACTGATGTATGATTCTCCGCTACTCACAAACGTTCTCGACTCTTCGTTGCTATTTTTGGCATCCTGCACACACTCACACTTACTGATCGGTGCCTTGTTGTATTGTCTGTACGGTTAACCGGTTCCTTGTTTCCTTAGTGGTCATAAACCACATACACAAGACCGAGTTTATGATTGAGCCACAGTAATACGTGTTCGCCACCACTGTCGTGTTGGGCCATTGAGACGTCGTGTTTGAGGGTGATGAGACGATGGCATTCGGTGGTGAGCATCTGAAGAGTTGTAGTGGGATATTACCCGATCTGGTTTAGTGAGTGAGTGAGGATCTCTGCATTTTTCAGAGCCTGGAGACCGCAGATGAAAATCAGACACGGTGAGCAAATCCAGCTTGAAACGTTGACACCTTATTTGACCACGCCGATACAGGTGATACATAAACATCGTCGTTATGTGACAGAAAGGCGTTCAACAAACACAGTCATTATTGTCCAACTCCCTTGTCTCAACGCCACGTGCACATTCGCGTTAATGAACCGAAATTGCAGTCCAAAACACATCCCCGGTTTCCGTTCTCACTTCGTGTGCACTTCCGCCCAGTTTGTATGTGCAGCCGACGCTTTCTGTAGGATGCTTTTCACCTGCCATCCCTTGTCAATTGGTCCGATGTCGTTGTGCAGTGGCTCATCCGGTCGCCCGTGTTGTCCGCGATCCACTCGCTGTGGGCTTTTGGGCGTATCTTACTGCCGCATTGAGGTATTCCGCCGAGAATTGGAATACTCGCACTCCGATTTGGTACTGCACCACGGTTGGACTTGGCCGGTTTTAAACACTGGTACCTTGTGTTCAACAAAGAAAACTGATCACTGATGACAGACCGCAGCTTCCCATCTACTTCTTCAAAGGAGCTGTTAAGTAGGTTCTTTGAATGAATGAAGTTGACATACTGCTCGTGCTCGACAGTACAGAATTTGTGTAGGAGAATACGGACTTTCTATGGTTCGTATAGGGAACTGAGATCGACAATGTACACCTTTACGTACCGTCTGAACCACGCGTCAAACGTCAAGCTAGCCTAGATATTGCAGTGAAACTCGTTGATGTCACTTGCAATAGCACTGACTGATTGTTGCCCAGCAGCCAACGCCGGCGCGGCCAAGTTCAACGTAAATAAACGATTAATAAGCGCCTTCATTAGCTCAAGCCGATGCACTAGAATACGTTTCAAAACAACGGGTTTGTTAATCACAGTTGGAAAATCTCATCCCCGTGACCAAAATCCTGTCTTCGGTTTAACTGATATAATAAAGATCTGCTTGAAGGCTTACCTTCTTCCTATCTTCATGTTTTAGTGTTGGGTGGTTGGGTTCGCTGGGAATTTCCGGGTTAGTCACTACAGTCTTGTTATCCGTTGTTCCGTTGCCCGTTGTTCCATTATCCGCTACAGTGAACTTACGTACACATAGACCGCAGATCCAGTTACATGCTGTCAGCAGTTAATCACAATCGTGTACTCACATAATAAATCCAGATCATTAAAATCAGTTATTGATCATCACAAGTTCACGATCAGTTCTACCGTAATCATCATAACATTCATCATCATAGACAGAAATATATCAGTGGTTCACACTGATGTTTAATTACCACACAGCCACGAATAAGAAAAAAGCAAACCCTATGTAGAAAGAGAAAAGAAATAAAAGAGGTGGAAGGAACCTAACTACTAAAAATAGCTACGTCTACATTCAAAAGGAAACATCAAGGTGGCAACCGTAAACCAAACAGAAAAACGGGACGAATCAATCTTATTTCTTTTTAAATGCATTACTGACGAATACCACACATGTTGTGGAACTTGCACAAAGGAACTATCGGTGAGTGCATATTCGAGCTAACGGTTGTCATAATACTGTCTGGGTGTTGGCTGTTGCCATTTTGGCCTGACGGGATCGCAATGCACGGTTATAATAAACTTTCGGGCTTTGATTAGTTCGGATTGTAAACGTCGAACTGTTTGCTTTAATTCCCCAGAATATGATGAACCTGACGATAAATCCAATTACTGCAACTTACACTTGAGAGTGAAAGTGGGTGCATTTGCTTCAGACAATCGTCCTGTCACTGTAACTTGCGCAAGAACGTAATTCGCAGTCAGTGATCAGTGAAGGTTATCAGAACAGAAAAAAAGAGCATGAAATGTATTACAACTTAGAAGTTGAAGCAAATAAGTACCATGGACTGAATAACTGTTCCGACTTATTACGAACAGCTGTCAACTGTTGGCTAACACAAGTCTACACAATTGATTGGCCTTAAATACTAATTTTGGAGGGAAAATAGGGAAGAAATCAATCTGACGATCGGGTAAATCTTACGACTATATTTTAAAATTTTTGGAATAGAACCTGGCGACTTTGTTAATTCGCCACTTGAGAGGTCAGCCAAACAATGACGACTAACAAAAGTAGCGACTTTACAAGAATTCACTGGTTTTCAGGTTTGAATGATGAAAAAAGTCTATTAGTGATTGCAGTAGATGTAACAAGTATAATAAATGTGGATTTGTTACCATTTACAGTATTAAACGAACTTTACCAGATATTCCACCGTCGTTGTTAACACTGTGTTAAACTCAAGCACATTCATCCACTGGTTTCCATGTGAGTCACTATAACGATCATCTGACACTCTCATGTACGCTGACTTGAACGGCGTGTTATTCTTCGTTACTTGTGAGGAAGATCGGTGGGCCAGTAGGATCAACGGTATCATCTCAACCAGATCCCTCCTTTCGCTACTAATCACTGTTAGGTTGTCCCTTTCGGTTATTCCGTATGATTGGGGGTGTTATGATATTGTGCAAACTTTCTCAATTTTTGTGTGCTTCAAACGGTTTCAAAAATCTCCATTTATGCAGCACATGCCTTGATCGTTCTATGTGGTTTACAGTAGTCCATAATCGGCGACGATGTGTTCCAACACAGCCTTGCATGCGGTGCTCGCACGCTAACTGGGTGAAGCGACGACTCTAATTCATCTTGTAAAGTGCTCCATCACGACGACCATGTACTGGTTCCTGGAAATGTTTATTGCAAAGGAGCTTCTCATGTCCATCGACTAAAATTCCTCAATTTTACCGACTGGGATTGGCAGAGTGGGATATTGTTCCGAGTGGCAATACCCCTTAGGAGCAGACAAGGTTGACAGGCCAGTGTATAACTGTTGACATCCTTTTTCAACCTCGATCAATAGGCCATTTGCTTCAGCATTTCATCATTTCAGTGACGTTCAGTGTGAGCCAACAAATGACATTCCTCCACAAGTGCCAATCTGAGTTCTGCTAATACTGCCAGCCCGCTTAATCCCTGCTGAATTCGGCTCATTAAAACTTCCAACTTTGATTGATGTACTACGAAAGCTTTTACTTTCGGATATCTCTCGCTATCTGACGGTTGGTCTTCCAATGGAAGTTGGTAAACCACCTCCTGATTCGTTAGATCCACCTTCTTTGTCGTTCGTAACTTTCAGCGATCTTTCTCCTGTCCAATAACGTCAGTTTCTATGACGTTCTTTGTGAAGTCAACGTGTTCTCCTTTACAAATAATTGGCGAATCGTAGTCGTACTCCTGACTTAGTCAATTTCAAGGGCTTAAGGTTAGTCTTCAAACGGAAAAGTCGGCTCAGTAAGCGTAGCCACTATTTTTCGAAAATCCGCAGTATCGCAAAATACTCCTTTTCCGTTGCAGAATATTTTCATTCGATGGGTGTTAATACACAACTGGCAAATTTAACTACACCGTATTCCAGTTTCAATACGGCTCAGATTATTACATCATTTGTACCTGTTACGACAAAATAGTTTTGTCTTGTTACCGGCCATTTCAAGATCAGTCGTTCCTTCGTCATTTGTTAGACTCCGAAAAAAGCTCGATTGTTTTTTCTGACCAGTGAAACCGACAGTGCTTCTTCAACATCTCGTCTGGGGGGGGGTCGCGAGATCATTGAAGTATATGATGCAGCGGCTGTAGAAGCTAACGTGACCGACAGATTTTCAAAACGTCCTCTTTAAAACTGACACCAAAGCTACTGAAATCCTCATAGCCTTTTCAGGAAGTGGTTTGGCCTAATCCTGACCAGCCTTCTGACCGAGTGATGCCACTGTTTATTCTGTAAGTTGTGGCCCTGAACCATTGATCCGTTGACTGGCTTGTCCAGTCTTCTCCAACACAGTCGAAAGGTATGAAATGCTCTACTCCACTAACCCTATAGATAACGATAACGTCTCCACACACGTAGAAGTGTTGTGCAATTTATCCAGCACTTCAAGCATTCGTTGTCTAGACGTAAAATGGGTACCCGACAATCCAGACGGCATACGTTTGATCTGATGCTGTTTTTCTTCTACAGTGAAAACTGTTTTATCTTTATCCGATTGTGTGACTGAAACTTGGTAACATCCGGATAGTAGGTACAACACCACGAACATCCTGACGTTTTGCATTTCAAACACTTCCAACACTACAAGGAGGGCCATGAATTCATTGGGGTTTTTGAATGTGACCCAAAACCGAAACTTCCTATTGAGATTCTTCACCTTCAAGACCGAGTAACTGAATGGGCTACTCGACGTCTCGATGATTTTTTCTTCTAACACATCTTTTACTCGCCGTCCAGATTTCTATTGCAAGTGCGCTGAAATTCATTTGGGATCGAATGGTCAAAATTACCATAGCTTAACGGGGGTTCCGTGTTCACTCTAGGCACATTTGTCGTATGGATCGTTGTCCGCAGTGAACAGTCCCCGGAACTTGCCTATTACTTTATTCAGTAGCCAGTTGTCACAGATTGTAATCGATTTAGACGCGTTCGCTTAAATTCACACAATCCGTGTTTCGTGCTTTCTCATTGCTGAAACTATACCAAACTTCGTTACGAGATTATAACATCCCAAATCAATAGTCATCTCAGCACGGTCAAGAACATCTGCTCTCAGTGTAGCCTGAATTGTGTTGAAATGCTGGTTGATTAAGTGAACGTCATATTCTACCGGGCCATTTACTTTGAGAGCAAATCCAACCACTGTTTGAATGAACATCACACACGACTGAACAATCTTCTCTGGCCTTGCTCTAATCAATAAAATCGCTACCTCTGTGTCAATCAAACAGAATTTCCAGCTGCCATTTATTTCTCATTTAGCCTGAACCGTCATCTTATCGATCACACCTATAACCGGGTTTTTGCTCCCATGGCCAGACACGCTTTCATCGCCGATCACGAGATTCACCTAGCATGTTTGAAGACAATTAAACCCCGTCTGTCGTTGGTCACTATCTTCAGTTGCTGAACATATCCCTGTTCGTATTACAGTAGAAATTATGTTAGGCTTCTGATAACTGGAAACAGTAGTGAGGTTGTTCGTAACTTGCTTTAAGGATTTAGATACTGGGCTTGATCTTTGGGTTGCCATCGTCTCATTACTAAACGAGGTGACATAATCTGTGCGTAAGTGTTTCAGTAGATAGGCACCAAACTCCACGCTCAAGGCTATACGCTGAAACACGTACGCACTGATGGTGTCAACTCGTTTGATGTTGAAGTGTATGAAACCGAAATGCCACGCTCGGTGAACATTCCAACATTTATGCTAGGATTATTAGTTCTCCCACCACAACTTATTCGCCATCATGTGGTACGTCAGGTCACACGTGGACAGCCGGTTACTGGCAGGTGGGCCACACCTGGACGATATCGGTCGTGCTGATGTGACTTGCTTCGAATTGGTGTCGAGATGTGGTTGAACCGGTAACGAGACTGAGCACTGAGTACCGCTGCCGTATTAGTCCTGAAGTATTTTTCCAGAGATACAAGAAGAACTTGGTCCATCTGCGTTGCTCACACACACATGACCCTTGAAATTCCTTAGTCTCCGATTTACGTGTAAAGCCCGGAAAATAGCGAGGCTTATTTTGTGCCTGCTGGTATGCGTGAAAGCTATCTTGGTTGCCTTGGAGTCAAGCTTTTTAACAGCGTTTTAAGAAATCGTTTTATTCTTTTCATTTACAAAAAGCAAGGATTCAAGTTGCTGGTAATCCGCCCCAACACCCGGTCTACGAGACGGTTGGACTGGAGTGGATTCTTTTGTGCAACTTTGGCAGCGGGGTGAGTGCTTCAGAATGGTTCTATGAGTTTAGGAAACTATGGGCGAGCAGTTAGTGGATTTTGTCGGATTTTGAAAGTTAAAACTGAGAATGTCCTGTTCGTTGACGCTAAGGACAACGCACCTGCGCACAAGTAGTAAACATGTAGAAACCGATCTGAAATTCGAGGATCAGTTCAGTGATCAACTGAAGCCTACCTGGATAATCACGACAAGCTTCAGTTTGGGGCGTTTATTGATAGCTACTTCCGCCATCATATATCTGCGTTTAATTTGCTGAGAACGTTGTTGAATTTTAGCTGACAATGAAAACTTAAGACATCAGAGTTCACATGACGTTCCAAACCCCTAAACATATCACCATTTGTTGCTTAAGTCGCCGATTTGGTATGATGTTTACGACGCATATTTTTGGCTAAATTCCAGATTTTCTCGCAAGCCAGCGTTTGAACATTTTTTTTGGAAAGATCTTGCCAACAAAACACTGCCTGGCAAATAAGTGAATTTGCTACCCCATGCTGTACCCACATTGGTTGCAGAGTTGGAATGGGTAGGCAAGTGCCTTAGGTGTTCATCACTTACAGTGTTGTTTGTCATTTGTGCGACCTTCCTCGTCCTGTACACATTTCTTACGGGTGACGGTCTAGAAGGCGTTCTTACATAATGTGACTAGTTTGTTCTGTGTACCAAACTGTCCGAAGTAGACCATGCGGATGAGATCATTCTGCTTAGTTTTTCTGCCGGAGGCACACAGATCATCCTGAACTCGATGAAGGACCGGACTAGTCGATATGAAATGAGTTTCGCGTCGTCAGCAAGATAGGTCGCATGAAATTATGGGTCATTTTGTTTACTTGAGCTGCACCAATTCGTCAACTTATAATATTGCTGATGAGATGTCAGCGATAATAACACATGCATCCGTTGCCTTTGCAGACCAGAATCACCTGTGACGTCAAATAGAAGCATTATTGTCGTGGAAGAAAGAGAGAGAGATAATGCTTATATGTGACCTGTTTTCCGAAATTTGTGGGGACGAAGATACTAACACACCCACTGAGTGTAACTGTCATTGTGCTCGTTAATAAACCGATATCCTGGGATGATCGTATGAGCAACGCGGATGATAGCTAGGACACATTCAGATAAACTAATTGATGAACCCGCGAGGAATGTTTCTGCTGTGATGATTGGTTCATGTACTACTGTCGTGACAGCAGAAGACACGCAAACTCTCGTATAGGTCATGCCAAAAATCAGATCACAAACGCGTATACTCATTTGCACGTCAGACATGGATTTACGTGCATCGTTATCACTCGCTTTCGTAAAACTTCTGCTATAGCACGTACACACTATTCCGATGGTCTATTCTTGTCCGTCGTCTTCCTGGCGTTCGGAGCCTGCTATTTTGTTCCTGAATACCGCCTGTGGGTAATATACTACTCATAAGTAGTATACTACTCACAACGAAACTGCCTGCCATACAACACTACTAGCTGTGTTGCGTACACCGTTTGATAAAACCGCGGTATGGTCAGAGAACGACGTGGTCACACAATATGAGGTGACTGACTGCTTCATTGAGCAAAATGGTTTGTATGCCACGTGTCCGATTGGGAACCTCGTTAGGGATAATGGCCAGTACGACAATACGGTATCGTAGCAGTCCGCATCCACAACCTTCATAACTGTTATTTCAATCTCATCTATTTCCGTTTTTTAATTTTCCTTCTTGACAAATTTACGTTTTGAGGATACACTTATTCATTGTTGCTCTGAACTCCACAGTGCTCTATGTTCAGGCTAATAGTCATAAAGAACGAATTTAGCCAGCAGAACTAACCTAAACGTATACTACCAGCATAACGTCGATGAAAATTGTGTGGCAGGCTTAAGCCTATTAGTTGATTTACCTGGAAACATAAACTGACAAACGAATTAGGTTATGCAAATGCCCTCAGTCAGGAATGTATATAACGAAAATAAGCAAATTGAACATGTAATTTTCCAGTCAATCCTTTTCGAAAAGAACCACCAGATTCGAGTTTCGTCTTTGTTAGAGCTAGACAACAATGAATATCCTTGCCGCAACCGTGGCTAGAACTCCAGTCACGCTTTCGTGAGGCTACCACGTTGAGCACTACACCACTAACCCCATATAGGGCACGGTGGAATTATAATATGCGTACGCTCAGTTACATTCCTTCGTGGGAATGCGAAAACTCTGGTAAATTGTTAGTGATATTTACCTTATATCAACCAAATTTCGAATCCTGACTTTTCACAATTGGGTCTCATCTGAACTCATGTCTGCCAAACTACTCATTAGTAATGCTATTTCTGTGGTCAACAATGACGTTGTTGGATTCCAGCTTGAACTGTTCGAGTAATCCTGCCGGGACAGTCGATCCCCTGGCTCATTTTGCGGATTCCATATGAGACAGTGGGACTGGTGGGTAACCGAGTTTAAATGTGAAACTTCCGAGCTCCTGGCGTGGGTTTGTAGTTCAACTGATAGACCGCCTGCCGCGTTCGGGTATATTGTTCCTGTCGCTTGGTCGAATCCAGCCGAAGCCCTGACTTTTCACAATTGAGTCTCATTTAAAATTTCATACCAGTTGCGAGTAATGAGGGTTTAGTCCTTCACCCGCAACAAATAGCCCGGAATTTTGGATGATACGAATTGAACATCACTAAAGGTTTGCATTCACACGGACTTTCTGGCCAGCCCTCTTCAAAAGAAATTGCTGGACTTTAGTTTCGTTTTTGCTAGGACTTGTCAGTGTTACATATTCTTAAACTCCATTGAAATCCGAACGGTTGTTGTTGACGCATAGGCGATCGGTTTCAAAGTTTATTTGAATGGAAAAACTATAAACTATTGTGAGTTGTATTCATCGAATAAGAATCGAAATTCCAAGTAATGACTGGGGCGGTCATTTCATACCAGGTAAACCCTAAAACGTCAGTAAACCGTTTGCAACAATGACGGCTATGTTTTTCACACTCACTGTGAGCTAGTTAAGCTGCGTTCAAGCCGTTTCGTGTTGCAAAAATGAAGTCCAAGTAAAGCCAACTAATTTCACGTGATAAGGTCGAATGTGAATGTGGGACCTAAACTGCTGGAAATTAACTCACCATATATGCAACCAATCAAATCCTATCTTTCGCCTTTCATCTATTAAAGATACACACCAGAAAAGCTTTGTAATTGTACAAGCCTGATGAAAAAAAATAGATAAGCGAAATCAATTTAGGATATTTCCCACCTGTACAAAATAAACGCGAACAAAATGGGCGCTGAATAAAACAGGTGTGTAACTGTGTGAATCAATTGTTAAAAGCCACTTTCCAGGTTGCCCGAACTCTCAAACTCTAACGGGATAACCAGTTCACACGGTTTCAAGTGCTGGATTTCCTGATGATACTTCAGTGTTTTGACGCAACCCAAATATACCCAAGTTCCAAAAACTGGTACCTCAAAGCCTCAGGCTAAGATCACTTGTCTGACTTATCAGTGGGTGTGTCACTGTGTTTTGGTGTAGTTAACCAGCTGTCTGATCAGATAATGAAACCGGGGAAACTACTTGCTAATGTTTGTCATCTACAGAAATCGCAGATGTTGGAGGAAATCAAAAAGTTTTATAAATATCCATGTAATTTTGCACAGTGCACAAATGACAGAGGAGTTAAACATGATGTGATGACGGGACAGAAAACGTTTTCAAACGAACCATGTGAAAAGTGGTTGTTTTGACTTTCAGAGAAACGCCGTTGACTCTGCCATGTGACGTAATTCCCAGGTATTCAAGTGATACTTGACTGGGAATGGACAAGGCCGGATATGTAACTTCGGATACTACCGCATGTGTTGGTGACAACGATTATCACTAGCGAACATGAACAAAACATGTGAACTCCTTGAAGTACCCATAGACATGTTACGAGCGATTGAGTGCACGTCCGAAACAGACAAACCGTATCACGATACATTTAGATGACTGTAAATCCCCGTGGAGATTATGTAAACAAAAACAGAACCGACCGAAATTGGTTCTTCTCGTCAAATTTTTTTCTTCTGAATAACTATTATTCAGACACATCGAAAACAAGTAAACACAAAAGATATCACTGGCGTATTTGTAAAGCGCGATACATTTTGTTGAACCGACACCATCTACATACATATGAAAACAAACAAACTCGACAGGTAGCGCTCTGACATCAGCTGTTACGTGAGGGGGTAAAACACTGTCGAAGTATGTGTGCTGCCTTCTGCCAGCGAAGTAACCGCCAAGCGGATTAACTAAGCTGGATTGGGTTCTGTATATCTGCAAAGTTGGCGCGACATCAATCGATCCGCGCGGTTGAAAGCATTACCATAATTCCGGAAACATATACGTACAGTTTAAAGTTTCCTGTCTGAGAGAGAGTTAGATAAGAGAGGTTAAACTGTTCGCTATCCATCTCGGATTTCAACCAGCATGTCGATGATGATCACCGGAATATTCATTTTAACACATGTTTGTTTCTTGAACATTTTCAACATTATGCGGACACGTTTTTAAACGGTTTAAGAAGAAACATCAACGGCTTCAACAGAACGGTAACGTAAGATCAACAGATAATATAGTGTGGCTTGCAACTAAACCGAGGAAAATGGTGAGATGACTGAAGGATGGATATATAAAAGAAATCAGCCACGGCCCAAAAAGCACAGGAAAAGTGATACTTGAGAAACGACAGGTTGGTAAAGAGAATACACAGCCTCACTATACTAATTGTCGTTCCAAACTTTACTTCGATTCTGAAAACTAACAACGCTCACCCGTCAAAAGTGTCAAATTTCCACTAAGTGAGATACAGAAGCTTGTCAAGTCTGTGTGGATACAGTCAACTGGGTGATTGTTTTGGCAGTAGTTGTCTGCTCGTTTTTTACGGCACATAGCCAGCTGAACGGTCACTATACAGATAGATAGTCCCTTCAAATGTAGCACACTCAACCTCGTCAAGTTTTGAACAATCAAAAACGACCATCTTCGTGGATGTACTGCTTGTTGGGGCCGTCAAAAAGCAACATTTCTTTTAGTAGAAAGGTGTTCGACGCAAATTAGTTTTCGATTTCAGTAAAGAGTTAGCCATTCAATAGCGTCTTGTTCGTGAAAACTAGTGTGGCCGGAAAGCTTCCATCCCTAAAACGCCTAAGTAGTTTGATTTCACAACTTCCGTTTGTGGATGTGACGTACTAATCGACCATCAATCGTATAATATTGGTCTTCGTTGTTTTCTCAAGGTAAAATTTGCTAAAGTGCGGTTCTCCTTGACACGGAAAATCAACTTAGTGTGAAACAAAAAGAACGAAAGGTTAGGAGCAAATATGTAGACACTAAGACAGAAAGTGTGAGTAGTCTATAGAAGATGATTCTGGATGAAGTATGGCCAGTATCCTAGTCATATAAAGCATGTAAGGTGAAGTATGAGCAAAACGGACTGACTAAATCCCCTAAGAATACCTGAAAAGTAACTTCGGAACTAATACGGCAACAGTACTCAGTGCTCAGTCTCGTTACCGGTTCAACCACATCACGACACTAATTCGAAGCAAGTCACATCAACACGATCGATATCGCCCAGGTGTGGACCACCTGCCAGTAGCCGGCTGTCCACGTGTGATCTGACGTACCATATGACGGCGAATAAGTTGTGGTGAGAGAACTAATAAGTCTAACATGGATGTTGGGATGTTCGCCGAGGGTGGCGTCTAGATGACAAACGTTTACTCATCAAACAAGACGAGATCATCAGTGCGTAAGTGCTTCAGCATATAAATTTGAACATGCGCTTTGGTACCTACACAGAGTAGTGAAAGTTGGTTGGAACGTCTCGTAAATTTCCTTTATAATTAGGCTGTAACGGTTATCCGCTGCAGCACAAACCTTTTCGATGACCTGAGCGTTATCCGCGGACAAATAGGGCTAAGCAGTTAGATGTGATAATTCGGTGTGGCCCACTATGAATTAAATCTAAAAGCAGTCAGGTTGGTTAGCTAAACAAGACTGGAGTTTATGTTTCAATAGTAGAAAGAATATGCACAACTGATGTGTCACAATGGGTATTTTTATTGAGAGAGTATAGCTGAAATGTTCGCGTGAATGCAAGGTTGCTATCATCTATATGCGGTATACAGTATGCAGTCTTCGCGGTTATTATTTTATGTCAATATTCAACGTATTCTACATAATAAACTTAGTTCCAGAAAACGCAGTTTGACATTCTTTATGTTGAACGAAGGAAAACCGTCAGATGGAACTGATACCATGAAAAGTGGTGAGCGTTGCGAAACGTACGGTGTCAAGTGAGTGTGACATTTAAGTAAGCTAAACGAAATATCGTTTCAGTGATTGAGGCGACTCGGACAATTTTTGTAAATTCCAATCCAACACTTAATATATCCTGTTTCATGTGGGTGTGGTTACATAAACAGCAAAGCAGACAGCACATGGATTGACGTAAATTTGTGAAGAAATTATCATTTTGTTTGGTTTTTGTCGACCTATCCCTATTTTCCAACTACCGTCCGAATGATTTCAGAAATATCTGGCTGCAGATATCAAAGTATGTGATCACAACAAAAGTACTTGGTGAAAATATCATCGATGACTTCGGAAGTCACCTTTATACATATATATATATATATATATATATATATATATATATATATAAACATCGTACCGAATGCACATGATGCGTGCGTACACCCGAACCTGTGATGAACCGGTAAAGTTGAGTTTGGTGCAAAGCATAAATTTTTCGAGCGAGAAACGTCAACAACGTGTGTGAACTACAAGCAGAAACTCAGTTGTGAGCATTTCGTAAACATTTTATAAGCATACATCGGCGTGCAACTAGCAAACAATTCACCGGTGGCAATGGTGAACGGTTGAAAGCAGGCATAACCCGCAGATGAGTCTCAACTGGCCAATATGTCATTGGTGTTGATCTGATGTTTCAGATGAGGCACCAACTTTATGCTTGAATTCGTCAGCTAATGACGATGTCACAATAAACTTAGGTAAGATGCTGTACATTGAGTATACTGAGATGCCGAACGAGCGTTATACCGGGTCAAGTGGTTCATTCGGATCTGGAGTCACAGAGAGACATCTTTGAAAAGGACTTGTACCAACTGTGGGTGAAATCCGTAATAAGTGGTGAGGTTTAAAAATGGTACATACGTAGAGAAAAATTCACTTCTGACTGACCGAGAAAACAAATGGTGATTCCCCACTAAGCAACCTGTTTGAAGTTTGCATACCGGTTGGCTTTATTATCGTCTGTTGAACCAGATAATTAAAAATGTTGCGTCTGTCGCTGATGGGAATCTCTTTCATCTGAGCTGAAGGAGTTTCAACCCATTTTACACTGAAGGACTCCGTTGAATGGAAGAACGCATGCTTACAACAAGGAAATCAATTTCACAAGTAGTCCACATTGAATTGCGTCACATTGCTCTTGTATACACTCAGGCGTTAGTTCATAGTAAAAATGCTGCAAGATTTAGAATTCAGTCAAGCAGCCAAGCTGCACTAGCCCACTTTTAAAGAGTTCAGTTAAAAATAGAGTGAAAATAAACTGTACTCCTGGCATTCTGCTGCATGTCACATCATCTTCGATATTTGAACTTTCATTCTGTCCACGCTCCCATCCGTTTAGTGTACGACTGTAGATAAACAAGTGACGAAATCTGCATTCAGTAATGATTTGGGTGGTAATGGGCTATCGCGGGTAATCCGTAATGTGTATAAATTTTGACGAAATCTTTCGTGGATATATTCAAATGGCGTAAAATCGTTCGTCATTAGAAAAATGCTAACTGGATTTTAATGTCAAAATGACATCTAAATTCCGACCGACGGCTCTGTATGTGGATGGGGCTGGAAGTTTTCGAGAAAAGTCTTCTTGCGTTTTTGAGGCCACAGAATAAACTTATGGACACCTCCCTACCAGTTCCAATCAACTGTTAACGCATTAGCCTGTCTTTTACACTCAATTTTGTCTTTTCAGGATAGCGAACGCAAGCCAAACGATTTTTCTATCCGACTACAACAATGTTTTAAAGAGAAGGATACTGTTAATTTCTTCTAATTGGTTTCTTATCCGAATCGCATTTCTTTATATCATTAGATGATTACTTAGCAACCCCTAACAAATTACAGACCTAAATGATAGAACATCTCCATACACTCAAGTTGCAAGTCTTTCTTGACCTTGCTTTCCGCTTTTTGTTAGCTTCATTGCCTGCTCCCAAAGAACCACTTCAACCAAAGTCACTGAATTCCGATACTTCCAGATGTTTTGCTATGTTACACAGATTGGGTTCCCTGAAGTGAATAACTGATAGACTACTCACTCTCCGTCAGCAAAAAATATACGAATAAATTTATTTCCTCTGCTTAAGAGGACGAGCTATTTCCAGGTTTTAATTTTCTTCAACTGTTGGTTGAAATCAAGCCTTTCCAGGATCCAAATCCGTGAAACATTTGGGTGCTACGCGAAGTGATCGCTTCTTTTGAAGTTAGAACATTCACATTGTAAAGCCTGAATCCATTTTTACCCATGCTCCATCCGAGGCTTTGTTCGTTAATGTATTTATAAGCCTCACTGATCGTAAGTTTCACCATTAGTTTTCTAGTAAATTTGACCAAAGACTTTAATCCTCTTCAGTGACTCATGAAAAATCTGTTTGCCGATTATGATAGACCTGTTTCAGACCCACCGAATTCACTGTTCTTTGAAAGCTTATGTTTTTAACAGAACTTTCATCTGATTCACGCCAGTATTTTTGTAGTAATGTTTCTAACCATATAAGCTCATACTCACCAAAGTTCCACTATAGGTCTGTATATACCCAGACAAGTTGTACTTCTGTTAACCTTGATCTTCTTCAGTTCAATACTATAGCACGGGAACTGCCTGTAGAAAAACACAAGTTTGACGTGTTGGCTGGTGAAGGCACGACTATAATGAGGTTGAATTCCCACCTGTTGAGATGTAAGAAGCAACTTTTTCATTTGTATGATATGGATATCTCTCACTCATCGCATGACATACCGGACACTACGTTGATGCCGCGACCGACTGGTGCGGGATGACATGGACAAACGACAACTTAGTTGTTCCATCAGTTCCCAGTCTGTTGAAACGTGTGAGATTAGTCCAATCAATGTCGTAGTTTGGCTTCAGGTAATCCTTGCACAGAAAGAACTCGACGTCCAAGATTGAAATACCTCTTCATTACCGACGTCAGAGAGGTGTTTTCTTGCTATCATGACACCGCCAGAAATATAATGTTGTTCCTCTTAAGAATTACCTATCGGGAGGGTTTTTTGTTATGAGAATTACTACTCAAGAGATTGACGTTAGAGTCTACGAGAAGGCAGCAATGTAAGTAAGTTAACAAAACAATTAACCAAACACATTTATGATACTTAGTCAACAAAACGGTTTGTGTACTTTGTACACCACATTAGCGAAAAGGTCACAGAGGTGGAAATCGATAAAAGTCATGCATACACGCATCATACATTCGTGCACTGTTGGGGGTTCGATAGAACACATGCGGTCGCATTTGCACACAAGATAGCGGTATCACAGCTGTCTGACCAGGACAGAATTCAGCCTGAATGCGACTGATTGATCGGTCGATGACCTGTCCATCCCACTCAAGCTAGAAACAAGCTTGTGAACAGGCTGTAATTTTAGGCACACGTTTTCTGAACATACAGACTCGACAGTTCAACGACTATATGCACTAAAAGAGTGACACAACAGATTTACAGTGGCTCTACAGTAGTGCAATTTGGTCCGGCAATAACAAACACGCTGAAAGTAATTATAGGGAACATGAGCTGTTAGGAAAATTCTCCCTGATAATTCGCTTCCGGTGTGTAGACATAAAAAGTGTATAGGATTTCAGTAGGCCAACTGGGAATCAGTGCCAGTGACTACATCAAGAATGATAATCAATAAACTAATCGATGGTAGAAACTCAATAATTCAAGCATAAATCGATTAACCAAAGGATCGATAGTGCACTCAACGATAAAACTGACAGTAAGGCAGCCGGAATTTTCTTGACCTAAAAGAAAGTGCGAAATATGTATGCAAAGTAATTCTTTTCTCTTAGCTATGGCCATGGCAAAAATGTGAGTCTGCATGACACCGATCATAAAGAGCGAATGCTGGTTGCTTCTGTGATATTTAAAGAGCACTTCAAAAATGAGTGAAAACGTTCGCTTGATGTTGATTTTTTTTGGATTAGATGGTCGCCCATTACACTATTGATATACCTGAGAGATTTCGGGTAACGTTCGCAATAAACCTAACATCAGAAGTGTTAGGGCGCCTACCCTGTGATCGTCCCAGGACGCCTCCGTCGTGAGAAAGAAGAAAAAACCACTCAGCTCAGTCCTAACTAGCGGAACTGTTCAAATCGGTTGAGACATTTTATACCGCTATGCACATGTGCGATCCTAACTCTTTCTCATGATGTGGTGGGAATGTGTGGACATTATGTGCCCTATAAATACCTTGTACTTGTCACCCTAGCCGCACCCCGTTTTGGAGATAAACAAAACTTCTTATGTTGAACGCGTCTTTTGGCTTGCCTTGGGAGCGAATACGGGACAGTCGCGGTACTTTCCGGGACCCAGGTTTTCGAGTTAATTATTACCGTGACGAGAATCCGAATTCTGCCAAGCAAATTACGATAGCTAGGACGAACCACCGTACCGTTTAGAAGGGTTTACAACAAGAGGTACAGATGAACTGATATAGAACAAACGTATCAGATTGACAAAGTGATTTATTATTGACGCACTGAACTATAGCAGGTCGAGTCTCCCAGGTTAAACACAAAAGTATGTTGTTCTGTACACCTTGATAGGCATAGCCTGAGTAGTTCCATTTATTTAATCGGCTTGATTGAACCGAGCCATTCCTTCTGAAGTGCCACGTGATGAAAGTTAGGAGATAAACGATCTCCAGTAACAATGTTGAACAGCAGATCGTTCTCGACCTGTGTGTTACACAATTTACAAAATCCCTCTCGGGTACCAATAGATCAAAACTTGCCGTTCCAAGTGGTCATGTGGTAAACTCCTTTTCTCAATCTTCTACTGTTCTATAATTGCACTCAAACATCGAGAAACATCGTCTTTCTGTTAACTTTTATCTCGATAATAAATCGCATCGCTGGAGGACAAATGCTGAAACATTTTAGGATGGCTGGTTGAGCCGAAATCGAGGAACAGATAACAGATGTACTGTTCAGATAGGGCGCACAAATTAAATTCAGTTACAACCACCAGCTTCCGAACGATCACATACAAGCTTAGACATAAAACAATGTACAACAAAGAATGAGTTCTTTAAGTTTCATCCTAGGAATACCATTATGAAGTCCGCAGGAATCAATGTGGTCACACGTCGGAAAATTGGTTTAGAAAAGTGGAACATTTGCAAATAGCGGCCCGTTAACAAACGGGGGTAGACGTTCTACTAAATATGTTCATATTCCATTCGTTCACTAACACGGGAGTGGCGACCGGCCAAGAAAAAAAGCCTGTGCACGTTCCCACATCCGTATTCAGTCAAGAGAATCGACGCAAAAATACGCAGAGACCTAATTGTGAGTCCCAAGGTCATACCGTAATTCAACCATCTCAGCTGAAGTTAGCGAGGATTAACTTAAACGGATCGTTGATCTGGTCTACAGATTACGTCACACACCTAAGCCCAATAAATATGTCACAAACTATTAGGATAGACTTTAGTCACTGGTCATCGGTGTTAGTCAGTTCACACCGGTTTCAGCCAACAATGGTTATTTAATACGCTCACACAGAACGAGAACACACATGCATTGCGTTCATTTTGCAACGCCAGCCGACTGAGCAGAGCACACATTGGGCACAAATTGACGCGTTGGTGTGGGACCTACCATGTACCAATATGATCTCGCGCTCAGAAAGCTTATCTGCCTGATCTGGAACAGAGATGGAAATAGTGGGCCGTACGTTAGAGTGGCTTAAGAGGCCAGGTTATGTGTGCTGGGGTTGAGGCTAACTTCACAGCCAGTGCTGAACTCTCTGTCTATTATGAAGCCATCGGGAAGAAGTAAGTGACTGAAAAACGATGGTAACAATTTGATAGCGATAATAAATTGCTAAAATCGACGCTCACGAATTAAACAATGGTAAAAATAAGCTGATTGGCAACAGAGAACCCTGGATGATTGTGAACAGTAACTGTGAAGTGATGCCAATCGGCGATCCTACTCCATAGGTGCAACTACAAATGTGTCATTTATCCATTATGCATACTTGGTTAAGAACTCCAAAGACAAAAGGGATAGAAAATACGGAGAAATCTGGACTATTTCAGCAACAGACAATCGGGTCTCACATTCTATGGAAAGCGACAGAAGAACCTCAGCGCTTTTCAATGTTTGTAAATGAGTGCTGCGAGATGCAAACATTCATCTACTACAGTCTACGTGGATGATACCCGAGCAGATAACTCATGATCCCAAATGAATAGATGAATAAGCCTGAACTGTGTGATCGAACATAGTGTGGTGAATTGTAAGGCCGGAGGTGCGAGTATTCAAACATTCGGCGGAATGCACGAACGCGGGAGAGGCACGTCGACAAACCCTCAACGACTGGATGGCGGACAACATGGGCAATCGGATGAGTCATGGCTCGACCAGGTCCGACCAACGGGCGAGACATGACAGGCAAAATAGAATGGACGACGAAGCCGGAGGCGTGATTATTCCAACACTCGCGGGAATATCTTGAGACTGCCGTGGAATACGATCAAAGCTCATTGTGGATAGATGGAGGACAACACGAGTGACCGGACGAGCCACTGCTCAACAAAATCGGACCAACAGACGACGACTGGCAGGCAGGAAAACCCCGGATAGATGGCGCCGATCACACACGTAAACCGGGCCGAAGTGCACATGACGCGTGAGCGGAAACCTGGGGGTGTTGTGGGCTAGAATGCTGACTCATAAACGTGAACGCGCGCGTAGCATATGATCTAGCGAGATGGACAATAAAGACTGTGCTTTATTGGATGTCTTTTCGCTACAATGGGAATAAAAGTTGCCGCCAATCGTCAATTGAACCAATGTAAGTTTTTTGAAGAAAATGAACTCAATCGCGCTTCAACGTTTGTTATGAGCGAAGAATCACATACAAATCACCACAACAATCGGTATACAAAGGATTGAGGATCAAAGACAAATTAAGTGAGAAGATATTACAACCTTTAAATTTTATTAAGGAGGTCATTAGGACAAACTGCTCCCTGGTTTGTTCATGAAACAACCGGTTATCCGGGAATAAAACGTCCCAAAACATCAGTAATAGTGGTTCATAAACTTCTGGGGAATGTTGTATATCCATAACAATGACGAAAGCAGAAACTAATTGAGAAATTTGATATATCTTGAAAACAAAACGCCTTATCAAAATGCCTAATCCGCACAGATAATTCATGAAGTTGTGGAATGAATGTTACAGTCACGTTTTGAGTCATCTTACTGTCAGTATATCAGAGTGGTTGACGTAAGTGCTTAAAACGAAAGCAGTGTAGAAAGTCGGCAGATCCAGACTCGACAACTTATAACCTCGGTAAATGAGGTTTGGAAGAGGACATTTGCTAGTTAACTGGAACGGATCATTATGAACAATAAGATGATAATAGTCCACAACTGATCGATAGCACTGGGCGTTGACAACATCTGAAATTCTTGTTTCTCGATCAATGGACACTCTGTACCGTTTGGAACAAAACTGACCACAAATCCAGCACCAGCAAGATGGACGGAGTGTACTCAACTTCCGAAAAACAGGAGAGAACCGAATGTCAACGCCAATTCGCAAAGTACATCTCCATGGTAACGCCAGGATTTCAATTGTTACTAGACTGATCTGAGAGTACTTGAAACCCGTAGGGAATATCAGAAGTTTGATCTGCCAAGGTTCTGCACATATATAACACGTAGAATGCTACAGGCAGTGGAAAGCGTGTCAAAATATAGAGGAAACTATTGCAAAAGTTGAACAGAAGCGCACAGGATAAAAAAGAAAAGCTACAACGATGCATACAGGGACTCGTAACAGCGTCCTCAACCAACGATGTTCATTGTCCTTCGAACCCTAGCCAGGAAGTTAAGAGCGTCCTGCTGAAGCAAGCTTCAAAGTGAGTGCTTGCATATCCTGAACACAAGTTATGAGCTGACTACCGGGCTGCTGCCTTCAGCATAATCCACCATTCGCACGATGTGACAGACGATGAGTTGGCATTCGTAGGATGTGACCAAACCAATGCTTAAGAGTTAACAAAGTTTATCCGTTCCGAAAACATGCCAGCGAACTTCGTCACTACCGACACGGCGCTTCCACTACACATCGCTAATGCTTCGGAGACACTGATGATTGAAAATAAATGTTCCATAAGCATTCTCCGCACTAATGGATCAGGCTTCAGAGCCGTACAATAGGACTGCCCTTACAGTGGTATTATAAACCCGGCTTTTCACAGAAAGGCTGAGATAATGCCGACGCCACAGATGGCGTAAGGTGGTAAACACCATCCGGGCCTTTATTGTGCGAATTGTGATCTCATCAGACATTCCACCGGCGCTGATACAGCTCTCGGTGTACATGAACTTCTCGACTACATCCAACAGCTTACCAGAAGGCTTGCCTAATTCTCAAGCACGCCAGTCCTCGACAGACAATCCTAGAGTGTAACGCTGTGAACCAAATCGAAGACCCCTGTAGTGTCCAAAAAGATAACTGTTGGCTTCCTATATGAATAACAGAGTTCAAGCGTCTGGTGAAGTGTGAAGATTTAGTCAATGCAGTCACGTCTAAGGCGAAACCCAACTTGCTCCTGACGGATATGTTTCCCTTAGTCTACGAAGTATAGTGGCTACGATAAACCTGGAAGCAATAGGAATCAGACTAACCCCAATGTGATTTGCATACGAAATGTGTGAGCCCTTCTTGAAAATGGGGACGATGTTAGCCAAACCTTAGTCATTCGAAAAAACACTGGCTCAAAGGCTCTAGAGCAGAGCCGTCAGCTCTATAACTATGGTTGGACCTCCGTCTACAAGAAAGGGCAGGAGGGAGTTCGTCTGAGCCAGTAGCCTTGTGATGTTTCACAAACTTGATCTCAAGTTTGACTCCCGTTCCTGAAGGCGGAGGAACGTCAAAAGACCAATGAGCACAGGCAGGACCTGGAGGCCTAGTCAGTGGCGCGGGTGGCTAGTTGAACTGCTGTTAGCGGTGCTCAGCCTAGCGTCCTAAGCGTCGCTGCAGGTTATGAATAAGCTCAACAGTGGCTCCGTAGACTACCTCGCTGACAACTGACTTCTTGTTACCAGTTGCTCGGGTGAGATAGAAAAGCTTGCGAGAGTTACCGGTAGCAGCGGCTTGCGCCATCTCGATAACGCGTTGTGCCCACCAAACCTCGCGATCCCGTCGTAGTTGCCTCCGGAGCTCCAGGTCAGTAGCCTTGCGGCTCGAATTCTACTCAGCCGCCGGACAAAATATTCCGGCGAGCGTCGAGACGCTCCAGTGATCGCACAGAAACTGGGTGGGTGGCAGCTGAACAAATAGTAGTACCACAAGAGACAGTACCGTATTTATGCACTACACGCCATATATGCGACTAGTGTGCTTCAATATCGTCTGGTGGGTGGGGAATTACATTACAGACAAGCGCTCACTGGTAATCGTGAAGCGTCTGCCCTTTACAGTTTGGATACGTCAATTTGTGGTTGACGGCGAAGTGGCTTCCCATCAAAACGCAAAGCGAACAAAGCACATAACGGTGGGTGATCGGAATCTACGCAAGTGCTCAGATTTACTTGCAATCTTAGAAACAGCCACGTCACCGATAGCTGACGACCATGTGGTCAATCTGTGTTCACGAGTGATGTGATAGTGGAGGTCGCCAGGTAGCAAATTGACGCCTAGAACGCCGAAAAATAGTACGTGCCAGAAACAGACAGTTATCAGCACAGAGCTGCAACAAACGTCCATCGTCATCTGTTCGACGAGTACCGTAAAATTGTGGGCCATCTAAGTCACGCTCGTTAGCAACTTGGCCTGTCTACTTGAGCGTTCAAGTCTCCAGCTAGTACTACAATGTCCGTGATCCGCGTGGCGTGTAGAAGGTTAGTGAACCGGTTATAAAAGTCGTCTTTGACTGCGTCTGGACCACAATCTGTGGGGGCAAATACCACAACAACAAACAGACAGCGTTCGTTATGGACGTCATTCAATGCTCTAACCGTCCCTTTGAGTGTGACAACGCAGAAGCAGCTGCTGACGAGAATCCGGTCAAGCAGTGCCCTATCTGCGTATGCGCTTTGGACAATTCCATCACCGGCTTGGCCAGTAGCTTGAACCACAGGGTCTCCAGACAAGCGCACATTGTACACGCATGACGGAGCGGTTGACGTGGACTGGAGATGCACCATTCAGCTACAATCCTGAAGCCGTATTTCAGCCGGTCAACAGATATCGATGGTGAGAGTTTTCACAGTACGTGCAAGAGCTGTCTGCAGACCTATTAATATAAGTGTCCGAACATTAAATGGTGTTCGGGGATCGAGCAAAGCAACCTTGGTGTTTGACACATTGTCATTGTAACTATGGTCTCTTTCGTGAGTGGCGAATGAAGTAAGTCTCTAGTATGTCTGAAAACGGGATTGTGAGGTCACCAAGTGGTTATTTAACAAAGAGCGGGGAACGAGAAATGAGTTGGTGCGGTAGAATTTAACATGGGAGCAAAGCCGATCGCCGAAACTTCGGCCAAAGAGTTGTGATAGAAAGGCATGAGAAAATTCACAATTAATAAAAGTTTGAGTTCACAATTGTTTGGGGAGAGTACTTCTCGGTCTCCCAGGTCGAAAAAAGGGTTGGCTGGAGAAGCCCCATTCGCAGCCTTTTGTTCAAAAGAAACCTAATCCACAAAGCAGCGGAGCAAAGCACGGAGTTGGCAATCCATTGCCGACTGGTAGTGGTTCGGCTCATCTGCCTTTCGGATGGAGTCCATCCTTCCAGGATGTCCAATGCAACCTGCAGGAGGTTGCGACAGAACTTGCGCAGTAGTTCGGGGATTCACCAACGAAAGGGGATCTGCTGTGGTAGATCTGTCCAGCCAAGTAGTCCAGGACCGACAGGACTGTTGAAACGCAAAATTCTTGTTGCCCGGGATACTAAATTTGTTCATACAGCCTTCAAATTGGGCCCAGTCATCCAAGGTATTCGGCATACCCGTGGAAGCCAGTGATCACCGAAGAGATTCGTACACCTTCCTCGAGGTTTGTCCATAATTAATGGAGACTGAAAATGTCAGTACACCATACGGACGGCATTCTGTCCGGGAGCCAATGCGTTCCCGTTGGTGCACCTGAAAATCTTTTGTGATGGGGTAACAGATGTAGTCTTTTGTAGGAGACCCGGCTACTAACCACGAATCCACCAATCTCTGGTGGTAATACCGCTCATTGTTCGCGACCGCTTATTCGCTGAGAGAACCTCGATTATTTCGCAGTTGGCTCCCACGTAGAAGGCTGCTCTCCAATCCGCAGCCTAAGGACGTGCCCGATGCGCTGAGTTAGCCAACCCGTTTACTGGGAATTTAGCTTTAACACCCAAACTTCAAGGGCATCACGACTTTGAGTATCATCAATTTCGACTTCTACTGGTTGTTGCACCGCTTTTAGGAGTACAAAGACGGTCAGAAAAAAAAGTTTCTTATACAGGGCTTTGTGCGGTAAACAATATAATTATGCTTCCACTCAAATATATTAGTCAGAAAATATCAATCGGGATATATTTCCACTTCACACATTCCGGTCAATCGTAGGCGTGTTAATGGCATGAAAAAAGGATCAGGTTTAGGTGTATAATAGAAACATAATGGGGCAGTCAGTGGTACCGTAACTCCAACCAGATGAACGTTGAGTAACGCGTCCGATTGCCAGGATCATGATGAGAAAAAACGAATATTGACTGTAGAGACAGTGGCACTACTGACATAACGCTTACTGCATGGACAAAGTGTAAACCTCACCTCGTTCCAAACTTAGGGTAAGGTTCGACAGTACAACGAAACCAAACGAAGAATTACGAACAGAAATGAGGCAAGTACGACGGTTACGCGAAGAAAACGGAACCGAATGAAGCCGCACTGACTAAGTGAAACGTGACGGAAACAACCAGTAGAAATCCTGCAATGTTGACGGGTAAAAGTTGCTTACATGGATACGTCATGGGCAGAACAGAGAGCACGCGGACGTGCGCGGTCAAAGAGAAGGGGAGGGGTATACAGACACATCATTTTCTGACCGATCGGAGTTTGGACAATAGGGAACGAGAGCTTGTATTAGGAATTTTGCATTTATCTAGAGAAGGCCTTACAAGTACCAGGAATCAGATAATCGCTTGTTGTGCTAACAGTTGCGCTCATGTTGGTTCCAACAGGTAAAAAGGAGTCTTTTACAAAAGTAGCTTGTATGTTCAAATTATTCCACCCAAGTCCCATAATAATCCGCGTGTTTAGACAACATTCAATGTTCGGCGTCTCGATTCAAAATAAGAGGGATGTCAGACGAGCTTTGACGTTCAGTCCTGTAACATACGAAAGGTCAGTAGTTTGTGTCATGAATAGGCTCTGAGCATGTATGGTTGTCAACACTTTCGCAGAAAGCTCTCATCAGAAAAGTCGACGAACTTATGAAGTCCTGAGTATCAATTATGGCAAGGACCGACAAAATGATCCTTAGAAGGACGACATTTTTACTAATTTAGTGAGCAAAATGATAGAAGCCACACTGAATAGTTCAGTGCCTTGATCTTCAAAACATTAATTTACTTTTACTTTAAGTTAGAAAGTGAAGTTCCGCATCCACCAACAACCATTTAATCTACAGGTGGAAGTTTTTTTTATTGAGGCTTCGGAAACAAGTATATTGATAGAGCGACGACAATGCTTGAAACTACTGTCGAGAAGCAAATGTCAAAGTGTATCAGTCAGTGATCTTCGTCAATTTTCTTTGATGTATTCCATTCGTCAATTGTTTTGTCAAAACTGTTAGTATCTTCGAATAGATTACATTAGTTGAAAGGTGTTAACCGGTATTGAGAAAAAATGATGGAACAAGACTTTATTACATCTCTGTGGGTATTTGATACAAACACATTAAACGTACATGACTGTAACACACAACAAAACAAAATCCACACTCTGTTCACTTAGTCTCTACGTACCAAGACAGAAATAAATCGGAAGTGGTCAACAAGACATGGGGTCTGTTTTGAACCATTCACGTACCGCCATCAACTGATAGTTTGTGACTAATGACCTGAATCTTCCCCGGCTTTGGTACGCACAGACCCTGAGTACAAGAAAATGAACCGTTATCCGAATCGAGCAGTTGTCATGATTGCTGAGAAAGTTACACATATTGTGCACCGGACAGCCGTTACTCAAAGATTACCGAACAGGGGTGCCTACAACGAACATTACGTAGTAGACAATCTTGAGAAACAATACGTAACAAAAACATCAACCCGTAATTTGTACGGATCTCCCTCGCGACACAAACTCGACTAATTAAATAGAAACAGCCGACGGGAGAATCACATCAATCCGAACCACCTACGACCTACAAGCTATACTGATACCCGAAGTCTGTCGTCAACAATTCCATGTAACCGTTAGGAAGAGTGCAGGAGTGGAATACACGGAAATGTTACGGGGATAGACTTGAACTAACAAGCTTGATATCAAAGGGTAATCGTTAAGAATGCGGCCTCTACTAGAATGAAAAACCAACAAAGAATTGTAGAGAGGCTAGTAGGTCATCATCCCACGATATCCATGCTAGGATTTAAGCAAGCATTCATTTTTAAATAAAACAATCAGAACATTAAACTGTCCATAACTCATTCCACCTTCATCGCATCTATTCGGTTACTGTTTCAAACGTCTACTCCTACACTCATGGCATCCTAACATTATTAGAACAGTTCAATATGATTAGTCGAAAGTGATGAAGTCCACAGTTTCTGGTGCCACATCAAAGGAAACTATTTGTTAACCAACAAACCACATGGGTAGTTGGCGTCACATGCGAGGTGGCACTATATGACTGCCCAAAACCAGAAAAAACATCAGAGGTGACTAAGAACCGGCTTTCAGGTTAAAAACAGGAAGAACAACTCTAACTTAACCATACTGGCGTACTCGTTGTCTCTTCGCCGACGGTGCACTATGAGTACGCTAGGCTCAGGTAGGTCTTATCAGCATATCCGACCCGTTTTTGTTAATGATTACATCGACCAAGACCATGGTCGTTTGACAACTAATCTGCTCCTCTTTTCAGAAACTTGGGTGTCTGTGATCTTCTACCTATTCTTTTCTTGGGCTCTGCTGGTGTATTGAATGATGAATCGTTCGCTTGACCGTTTGGCAGTTCAGCTTTGAGTTTTGTTTTTCAACTCTATCCCCTCTGGAATGCACTAGCATGCGCTCGTATATTGAATTACTTCTTGTATTACATTCCACACATCTTTCTCCCTGGTATAAATCT
>LUCH01002118.1:66719-83241 GCA_013368495.1 Paragonimus heterotremus
TGTGACAGGCTAATCCGTCTCGGATGCCGCCAACCAACCATACTGGACTTAATGTAACATTGAAAATGTTCGGGTTAGATACATCGTTCGTTGATAGCTGGGCGGCAACGACGCGGTGGCGAATTCTAGCTACGGCTACCGCGATTGTTCTTGTTATCTAGGCATTTGTAACCAAACAGCATCCACACCACATGTGGACTCGTACGCAAACTGTGTTGGAGAAACTAAACACTCTATACCTCTCACATGCTTTATACAATCACACAGCTAACAGGCAGTCCAGCGGGTGGAAGTCGACATATAACTGAGAATTAATCAAGAGGGTGCGCAAAGTAAGGGGAACCCACACCAGACAGAGCCCCCACAAGTCACATACAGAACTTTTATCCAGAAATCCATCTTAACCGGTTTATGTCCTTGGGTATCAGGGACAATGGGCGACAGAAAGATATAAAGACATAGGGGTTGATGTAGTCAAGCTGTACAAAGTTTTCGGGAGACTTGATGGAAAATCCAATGAATTATGACTAAGTAAATGCACAGACAGTTTAAATGAGTCTTCAAATGCAGAAAACAAAGAGGAGCGTACATTGGAAAAATTTGTCTTCTTCTGGTGTACTCCGGGACTGGCAAAGGGAACCGTGAAATATGGTGGTCCAAATCCCAATCACGTGACTAGAGAGGTAAAACAGATAATGAGAGGAGGAAGCACTAAATATAGCCATTCAAATTAGTGAACTCCGATGGTACGGATGACACATTATTCTCATTATCGTTATGCTCTGCACCATTGCTCAAATAGAGATTAGAGAAGCTGGTTGTAGAAGGAATTCGACCCGGAAGCGCTGACCCAACTTGAACAACTGGCATAGCGGTGTACTGAGGTTGAGCACGATTTAGAACTTTAATAAACTCGACCGTTTTCGCGCGCATTCGTCGATGAATGTAACCTTTACAGCATTTGATGTGATAGTGTAGGTAATTACGAAGTGAATAGATGAGGTTGATAGTGCGTGGCACAGCCGTTGGAGTCAGATGACGAGGGAACAGCACTGAAAAAAAGACAGGAGGGGTTTGAGAGAACAGCGTAAGGAACGAAAGAGTAAGTAGTACACATATACGTATAATATATATATATATATATATATATAATAAGGGGTGTGTGAACAAAATCACTAATGGTGCCGTACAAGTCACTTATGGTGGCACAAGCGCACCTTAGCATTAAACCCTGTGGTAGGTTACCTCAAATACGCATACTGTTGACCGTGTAGTTAGTATGACAGCAGCAGTGTTGATAATTTTATGTTGGACTAGAGTGTACTCATCCGTACACACAGTAGTAAAAGCAATAAGACAGGCTATAGACTATTTGTTATAGAAACAGAACCAACGAAACAAAATATGTAAGACATACAAGTAAGGCATCTAGTGGATTAACTGGATTCGGTCCGAGTGACAGTGTATCTCATGTGCGCGTCTTTTTAAATGTCCGCCATGGTACGGAAGGTTTCCGCTGTTGGCTATGGCAAGGCAAACCCGATTCATAAAACAATACCCGTGAACGGATACATTAATGTTACAATGCAACAATGAGAAAGAAGTGAAGAAAAATGGAAAACAGACCTTACAGGAAAATCAGCGCAGGTCGTTCCTGGCATCAAATTATTAATTTTCAGCCACTCACCGAATGTTATATAAGCCACGTTATCTCCAACAGCAGCATCCGTACCCATTAGCTCAGCTGGTGGAGAACCCTGTGAGTAAAGCACTTGAGGGGCTCGATCAATGCGTCGTCGTACTTCGTTCAATTCCTTAAACAAAAGAACCAAGAATGAAACATTGGGGGGTGACAAAAAAAATCTATTTTAAAAAATGTCCAAGAACATTGAGAATTTTAATTTGAACATTCAACCTAGTTCAGATTTACATGAATAATTCTTTCGAATAAATCCGCTAAGCAACCGGAATTCACGTTTAAAGATAAGCATTATAGTATACAAGTTGGATGACGAGATGATTGCCACCTCAGAATCATGAAACAAAAAGTTAACGTGAAAAAGCGAGTTAGCTGAAACGGAAGGAAACAGAATAACGACGTGAAACATTCCTACGCCAGCTCTATGCAACGCGCAATGTTAGCATTTATTGTTTTGTAATTCTTAAGAACTTCTCAAGTATTTTGTGAGATGGATGAAACAACGAGCATAACAGCTGTGCGGTCACTGACTTCAGCATGCATTCAGTCTAAGTACCCTAAGCTCTTCTGTCTTTTTGGACCCTCAAACGGAAGCAAACAATGGAGGCCAAAGTAGACACCAATTTCCACACATCGTCACAAACAGACTAGAGTTCGGTACGTTGTGATGCTCATAATAACTGAGTCAGTGACGTTAGACAGGCCGGTAGGTAGTCAGTCGATTGATAACAGTATCGGACGGAGTTCATTGGGCACTCTGAGTGGTTCGGTCTCATCCTGTTGCCTTGCAGGTAGGACTCTTGACGAGAAGTCTTATGCTGACGTCTCCTAAGTCGAGCGTGAAATATTCAGCCAACAGATAAACGGCGTCTAGCACAGACAGCAAACCAACTTTATAGCGTCTGACCTTCCCTATCGGCGTCCTAAGTTAAAATAGATGTCACTCTCCACGAAACAAGTCTAAAAAAACGATCCACAACAGTACTCCAATGGCTGACACTAGAACTTAGCGGCTAAATGATCACGAGAAAAGAGAAATGAGCCGGTGTACAAAGATATTAAATCTAAGAGCAAACATTAAATAACAACATGCCCACCGACAATGTGAACGAATAACCGAGTAGCAAATAAGAGTAAGATAACAACAACAAGACAGACAGCTTCTTTACAATTTTCATTGTCTTATTGCACTTACTTCATGAAGAACTAAGCCAAACAACAGCAACATTCACATTACCGAACCCCATTAGCTGCCATCTCTCATAAAGTCTATAATCATCGATTCTGTGAATCACGAAGCCTATAAATCTGGAAGTAAATCCATCATCATTATCATAACAGCCATGAGCCTGACCAAAAGGTACTGTGGCTCAGGCCGCCGCTCGCCTCAACAGTGACGTGAAATATCCTAGAAGAAAACGTTACTAAGAAGGTTGAAAATTAATAAAGAAGACTAAGCGGAGGAACTAGAAATAGTATGGATACAGGCACGCCATTGATTGCGACACATCGCCATCTCGGATAGCCTCTCTAACCAACGGTTTGAGTGATCACGAGGACCCCATCCAGGCAGGCGACACCTACCCACTTTGCTCAATGGAGCAGTCAGGGTCTTCATATTTCGTGACCACGTTGTTGCTTGACCACCACGCGGTTTTACCCAACTGTTGGTGGCCTCAATATATAATGCCCGGTACGGTAAACGATCAGATGACATACGGAGTACTTGACCCAACCAACGGAGGCTGTGTACCGTGATTAACTGACCAATTGATCACTCATCCCGAGCGTTCCGGAATACGCGCCGGCGAACTGCCATATTGTTCACGCGATCAGTCCACTCAATGTGGGCTATTTGGCGGAGACAACGATGGTGAAACACCGCAAGTCTGTTGATATCTTCTTTGTGAACAGGCCACGTTTCCGAACCATAAAGCAAAATGGAGCGCACACAGGCATTATATACCCTTCCTTTCAGTGACAACCGGACGTCTTTTCGACGCCACAGATGATGCAGTCTGGCAAAGACAACTCGTGCCTTTGCTATCCTCGCTGATATCTCATCAGCAATATTACAGGCTGACGAGATGGAAGTAAATCCGACCTACCATGACTGAAGTGACCGTTTGAGAATGAGCATCAGAACACTACACTATTGTCAGTCCGAGCTTTGTGCAAACTACCAACCTGAGGTGCACGTCTGTGTCCATCCGGATCAACTGAGTGTCAGCAAGTCAAGCAACTGTGAAAATAACTCTGGATAACGTTACGTCGGCCTTAGTTTCATTCCAACCAACATAGCAAAAAGACAAGGCTCGATAGTGAGGTTTGGTGGACGGCCGAAAGAATGCAAAAGCCAACCAAAATTGGCTGCAGGTTACATGTCAACCAGTATGAAAATACATAAAGAGGCAAGGGACCAAGTTGAGCGATCCCCGGGGAAAGGGGCCAAACATGTCCGGATTTGAAAGCAATATGCAGGATGGCGCAGACCAAACAATGGAGTACAGGAACCGAACGATCAAAGCCTTGGAAAACTATATCATCAAGGTGAGTAGTAGCCAATACAGCACGGGAGAGACATGACGTAACTGCAGGTCAAACAGCTACTTTCTCCAACACCTCACCACATTCAAAACATGCGATGCACTAGTGGTTTAGTTCATAGGAGTTTGTGTCGTAACACAGGAATCGACGGCTCGCATTATGCAAAAGGTATTTCTGACTGACAATTTTATGGGGATACGAAGGCGGTCACAATAGAGCGCCCGTACTGTATGTTAAGAAAAAGCGTCTGTATAAGTCGGAGGGTCATGCAAACTGATGTTTCCCCAATTGCTGAGTCGACAAAATTGCCCAGTGACCAGTTCACCGAGTACAGGTTGTTAGGATATGGCTGAAAACCTTCCTCGATTGGCGAATGGACACACGAGTTCATCAAGTGGCTACATGTGAGCTTTGTCATTCACGAATTCCGTACTTGGCACCTCTGGTTGTTGAATGCTGAGAAAGAGATGAACTCCGGCCAAGGAATTCTCACCAACTGTTTTACAAAAAACATAGTACCTTTAACCAAGGTCCCAATTTTTTTCAGCGCAATTTTCACATTGTGATATACCAGCCGGTAGGGGTTCGAGACAGAAACCACGTAAAGGCGACTGAGATCAGAGAAGAGATACTGAACACACCGCTTGGCTCTTGGCGCGATACAAGGCGAGAATAGCCAAGTTGAGACGAAACGAATGTGTCCACATTCTTATAAGACAGTGATGATCCCGAAACAGCCAATCAGAAACTCGTGAGAGCAGCTAGTGAACACTGTTGGCGAAGTGGTTCACATTCAATTATCCAATAGGATATAACCAAATGAAAAACAAAATATCACGCGAAAAATGAAGCACGTTACATGCGGCACGATTCTTCGTTTCTATTCGATTACTTTCCGTAGAGTAAGTGGTCATTTCTGATCAACAGTTATCTATACCATCTATTAAAAGTCGACAGTTTCATCGAACGATCCTGCTGAACCGTTATCATTCACGCCATTGATTTTGACTGCTAAAAGACGAACACCACTCACACAACTGAAGGCGGCTTCCACAGAACCACTGGCTGGCTGTTCTCAAAAGAAAAATTAAACCCGATAACTGACTATCGATTACAACCAATGATTAACGGACAACTCTGTCTATGTTGTCAATCTAAATAGATGAGACTACTGAAAACGGTTGATCCCAGTGACCACTGCTTCGACCTAATTGGGTCTCAACAGCATCACGTATGCCGACCCATGAATAGGCAGTAGGATGTTGTCCACACACATACCCACTAGATTACAGAGGTGACGTCACCGGGGTTACAGGAAGATATGTGAATTAGGTTCCTTAGCTGTTGCTTTCCTTTTCGCTCATAGGCTGTTTGCAAAACCCTTACTCAATCAATTCCGGGGGACGTGGTCGATGTTTGTTTGTTTGCAGGCCGACCACAACACGGCTGAACGATTTCAGCCCATGAGCGGAAGGAAGCGCAACAGCCAAGGAAACTGGAGACCACTGTTGCGTGCCTTGTCCGGATGATCGTACCACAGTGACCGGTCCGAATAACCTGAGTGACCGGATGAATGTTGTGAATACATTAACCCACTTGACAACACAGTTATATCAAGCCACAGTGCCTGCGTGAAACCGCTCAGCAAGCTCAGCAAACGGTAAGCGCGGTTTTCTGCGCATATTTACCTAGCAAGCAAGACGCTCAAGATTTTCATATTCCCTCTCGCAACGTTATTATCCGGTGCAGACTAATGATTCAACTACATCTCAAATGAGATCCAAGGAATAAAGGTCGGTACACTCACCTTACGAACGCAAAAATCTGTCATATAACTAAAAGTAAATGAAAGCTTGTAACCATCCTCAACTCGCACGTGGATGGTATGTTCTCTGTATATGAACCTATGTACACTATCAATCAGCAATTGTTCGCCAGCGTGATAGTAGAACAAATTCCATATAAGGTTTATGAGCTTGTGGTTGCTTATTATCGAGATTCCAAACCTCCCGATAAGCCGCACGTAATATTGGGATACTCGACGTGTGTTAAGTGACTGGGATGCACGAGAATCATCCACTACCCATGGAGACAGATATTAAGGTACAATCTCGTGGATCGCATACCTATTTTGGCAAGAAAGGAATCTGGCTTTAATCATACTGAACACTCACGGAAGCTTGGTTTCAAATGAAAATGAAAGAGGACATTGACCATCGGCTGTTAATAAAATGCGTTTAGCGCTGTTATTATACAGGTCTGGGTGAAATCTACCAATCTGACACCCTCATTCGATTTGAAGGACCATTATGTCCGAGCAAACAATGGGTTCCTCCGTTGTGATATTGAACTCCGGATAGTTTTACGACCTTCAATATCATAAATACAAAGGGTAATCAATAACGAGTGAGAAAACGGGCAGGAGTCCAACGGCATTGAGTGCTGACAGTAAATAAACGGTCTGGCATTTCCGTATGCACTCTAGAAGCAACACTCTAGGACCGGTATCATACTCACTGGATAAAGGCAGCAGAATGAAAGTTTAAAACAACATGATCCTCATCGCTCTACCACTGGAGTGTCGAAAAACGGGGCACAATATTCGCGGTCAAGAGCACAAAGGAACATACAAACCAGTGGGCTGGGATTATCCAGTCAATGAGATACATGGACACCAGTCTAGATAGTGCAAGCAACCTGAATTCCGTTTATATGCACACAAACCCACCTGCAGGAAAACTTTGCCGATTATAACATCATCTGGATCTTTGAATATCGTGCTGAATATGACAGTGACACGGTCAGCTTGCGCCTGAATATATCTGAAATATTTGAGAACAAAAACACTCGAATGGTTGCGAAATAACACATAATTAGAAAATTTGAAGTTCCCAAACCAGGGTAACACTTAGAGTTGCATGGCATACCGAAAAGTATGAAAACAAGAACGGTAGGCTGGAAACAATATCCTTGTTGGATGTAATGTAAACCTAACCCAAAGAATACGAAGCTAACCATCCCAGATCTGACGTATTTTGCATCACTCACGAGACACCAACTGCATTATCGCTACTATCACCCAAGTTATCTAGAGTGTTCTCTATGTACACGTTTGATCAGCCAGACCACATGGACTCATAGTTCGCTCAGTATGTTGGATGGAGACACTAAACGACTTGAGCAATGAGAGCTAGAAAATCAACGATACTACGTAATCATCATCAACACCACTTGCGACCGGTAATTTGAAGTTAACATGTCAAATAGCATAACCACGATGAGTAAACATGTTACACCTTATAAATCTCATACGGTCGACAGTAGAAGAGGCGATAACCTAATACATAATGTGTAGTCAAGCGATAATAACACATCAGAAACCGAGCAAATTTTACGATTGGACAATAGATGTGGTCAACGGATAGAACCAGAACTCTTTTAATTACATTTGCACTGAAGGAAGCCAACAATATTCCACCTCTGACTACAGAAAATGTAAGTCTTAATTTTGTTAACTTCGTTTGTCATCAAGTTGACGGAGCTGTGGTGGATCGTCCACTGGGGCTCGCCTCAGACGATTTTTTTCGTAGTGATTGCATCCCTATACAGACGATACGTGGATAACATTCTGATCACCATCCAAAATGAACCTCGCGAGAACTGACTGTCCTCTGTCGTGAACTTTGCGCACTCGAACAGTCGATTTACAATAGGAGGAGAACAATCCAACCAATTAGCTATCCTGTATAGCTTGATACACCGTAGGGCCGGTTATTCAACCTTGCGAATAGTCTACAGAACTGTCGGACTGTGGAATGCCCAATCTGTATATGTCAAGAGACTTATCGTATGCAAACCAAACAAGCTGTTGAACGCACTCGGTTTAAAGGAATCAGCCGTATTCACATGGGAAACATAGCCACAAGAAATTACGTTTTTTTTATCCACTTCAAGTGAAAAAGGATATTTTGTGCATTTTATCACAAGGCATTACTTGTCGATTAGTGAGATATGAGTGAAAATATTCACTGTGAATAAACCGGTTTATTTGAGTGATACACCCTAATGATACGCTATGTGAAACTTTGTTCCAAAGCGTAAAATTAATCACCTGCTCACGTGTAGCCGGAATATACGAAATAATACGCCAGAGAGAGACGCATGAGTCAACTTTCTCAGTTGTGTGCATCACTGTGTCCTTTGTAGTTTCCAATATCTGACACAGAGGATAACCAGGACAGTTCTACCATATCCCATGCAACTTGCAAATGTTTCTGCAATTGCGGTGTGCAGTGTATTGTGATAGGAGTAATCAGAATCGGAATCGACGAGCCAACACAGAATGGGTACACGCACAGCGGGAGATTGCCAGAGAAACATTGCCACCACAAGAGCAAAATCCAACCTCCTCCATCGCTGACCAGCTGTGCGAAACCAGACACAGGTTGATGCATTCTGTAATTTATTGAGATGCTGTCAATTAGACGCATGTACCCACCCCTCCATGTTCACAAACAGTTCGTGTTTACATTGTGGCTACCCAGGTGTGCAAGCGATTAGTCGATCTGGATGATTTCAGCAGGCTGCAACCAATTAACACGAATATTCACTGTTCACGTTTGTTCAAGTAAGGTTGTCCCTAAGCTTTATCTGTTTACTTTGTTATGTTTTTCTTCCTTATAATCAAGTTAAATATGGATGTGCATTCAGATCGTATGAAACGATAGACCGGTTAACATCAAACGATATATGTCTTCCGATTTCACTGCTAAAAGCGAAGAGAAAGCGTGTTCAACAAGATCATAAGGGAAAACTGCAACCCATAAGTTGTTTACTACAAAGAAGATTAGGAGTCGAAGGGAACCGGAAAGCTCCTAGAAACTGTGGCATAACAGCAGTGGTGTGTACCCGATGGGGAAAATCCATCATAAACACAATCAGATAGTTGATCAACTAGTGAAACGAAAATTAGTCACACGAATATCAGCAGAAAAACATCTGCAAAAAGGCGACAAACCCTTGAGACGGTGGTCACATCAATAGTATCGGCGTCGACAATCAATCACGCGGGTGTAGATTTAAGCCCAGGCTATCGTGATTACTTGTGGGCAGCTTGAGAGCATTTAGGTTAAGACAATCCAGTCTGCTAATTTACAGGAAAAGTCTGAAAATGTAAAAGCGGGAAACTTTATTTACCTAACTACGCATCATAAAACTATTCGGAAGCAATCGCGGAGAAGGTAGAACACCATCTCTGGCTCGAAAAAAATGCTACCATTCCATGTTCTGTGGCAGACTTTTCATATAATAAAAAAGACGATTTTAGTAGAAATGTAGAAAACGGAAGTAAAATATTGAAGACGACAGACATGAAGGGGCTAAACATACTACACACCCGTTCTATGCTGTTATCTTAACAATAGTAACTGTCCATGCCAAATCACTGCCGGTGAGCTCTACTTGTGAGTCAGTGTAAGCAAACTACATATAAAACTTCCGAATACAACGTTAATTGCATTCTTTTTGACAGCCAGCGTACAAGTGTCAAATCAAGTGCCACACATCAACTAGAAAATCTCCAACTTACTTTCACAAGCCTTGCCGTTGTCAAGACTTCACACACAAAAACAGACGAAAGAGCACATTCGCACTGAACGATGAGAGTTTTAGCTCCATGTGAAACATATCAGTGTTTAAGTCATGAACATAGAAAAGGTTAACAATCGGTATCGCTAACAGCTCTCTGGATCATAAGAAAAGCAAACGAGGATACACGGAGAAACGATTGACCTAGCTCCATACTAATGACCTTGCCAGACTCACAGAGTTTCATCTGCCCGGTTATGAATCACAGCTCGTTTCAGACCTTCTGCTGTTCCTTCACACAGAGCATGAAATTCGAAAAACCGTTCAAACACAGCAGCAAAGCAATTGCGCTTCAGCAGAGAAGCCTGTCTTGCTAACTGCTCGTAATCAACCGGCAAATGATCCAAGTCGTAAACAAGTGAAACGCTGCAACCTTGTTCCGGTTGACCGCATAAATACACACCGTATTCCCGTTGTAAAAGCTAAGGTATAAGATATGAGATGAGTGGGTATAGCTACTTACCTCATCGGCTCCGTGCTCTTGAAGTTCCGGAAAAAAATTCAATGAGATGCTGACGACAATCTTTGACTTGTCGTTTGACAAACTGTGCACTCTGTAGACAACACCATCAAAATCAGCCAAAATGTGATCCAATTTCTCGTGTTTCAGACCATGTTTGGCGTTCTCAAATTTGACAAGTAGCAACTCCTCCACAGCACGATTGTGGAGTTGCAGAAATATCATTAGCAACCAGCCGGGTAACAAACACGCAGGATTTAATGAAACGAAGTCATGGACGAGTTGCCAGACTAAAAATGCCAATAAAGAAACGAGTGAGAATGATTTGATGATTAAAAGTTGTCCTTGCTGTCAACAATCAAAACAAAAGTCCACACTATCTCATGATAAGCTCATTAAACCCTAGAACGGGAAAAGTGGAGTATAAAGCTTCAAACCTGCCGTCCTCAATTTGGGAACAATGAGGAAATTTACAAAGCGACTCATAAGCAGGTAAGAAAGTGAGCAACAGTTCGGTTGGGGGTTGACAACTATACACCAAAATTCATTCGGATGTACATAATTGATTTCATCAGTCAAACTGGCACAAATGTGACTGTACACAAGTTGTTACTCACCTACTCCAAACAAATCTGCGTATCGAAGAATAAGTTTCTACTGAATCATCGTTTGGCCTGTGTGCAGTGTTCAGTATGTAAAGCAGAATAGCAATTACAAACCGGATGAACAAGATACCTACTAATCTCGTTGAAATGTGAGGTGCTTCATTGTTTTTGCATTAGGCAATTAAGACTTCTTTCAGTCATTTCAGCGGAAGTCTCATGCCTTCAAGTCAACAACGGTTAGACAAACAAGTATGCTCGTTTGTATTCGGAAGCAGCGAACAACGGTTCGTGGCCACTTGTTCGTCTGAGAAACAATCATCTGTGATCCATTTTCAAAGACTGGAAAGGTAACGATGAGCCGAATTCCTCGGTAGACGTTCCGGACCACCGAAACGAGGTCCTTGAGAAATTCCTCACATTTATAGGCGTTCAACTACCAGACAAATAAAGCATACTCACTAATTCAGTACAATTGTAATTCCCAACTGAACTAAAGGATAAAAAATAACAGTGTCGCTGATGTGCTCAATGACACCAAAGTTCTCTAAATAACCAAATGGGAACTTGGTAGAAGTAGCATGAATCCTTGAATGATTCAACGGACCTTAAAAATATATTGCCGCATGAACCCGAGATACGTGACAACTGTCAAGGAATTTTTGTTTCATTTGCTTATGCATGTCCAGCTATTTATGTCTCTTCAATTCACTTCCATTATTCGGCATGCCCTCTCTCATTCATTATTACGGTACTCAGCAGTTACGTCTAATGAGATTGTAAAGTTCACAAAGGAGCGGAGCATTACGTCAAGTCCAGTAGCCGCGTATGAAGCACAACTGGGAAGTGGGACGGCTAAAATGAAAATTTATAGAAGACTGTAGACCATGCACCGTGGACGAAATCACCACTGTTTGTTGAAAATCAGGCGTCCCGCTTTATCACACTCACTCTACGTACCATCAAGAACAATGCGCTGCACAAACGAATATTACCGTCCAATCATCTTCATTGGGTAGGTGATGATGACGAATTAAGTCAGTACGTTAGCTCAGTCTTTAAGGAAGGAGAGACTGAGATAAACGGACCATGTGTAAAAGAAGTCTCCCACACAGAATAGCTATCGCTGGTGTCGCAGGCGATCGGAGCAAAGATTCAACATGGGCAAACGATGATTAGACAGGGATAAATGAAGATAGATACCACGGGCTAACCTCGATGAACCCGGCCCGTCTCGTGGAATGGAGCCCATATGGTTCAAAGAGTTCGTGGATGATGTTCGGAGGGATGGCAACATATCGTGTTCACTGGTAAGAATGCTACCGGTGTTTGGTACAGTTGGTGAGGGGATTTCATAAAGCGAGAGAAAAAAGATTACAGAGAAGCTGTCTGAAAGGCGTCGTTCGGTTCTCATTAGCGTGTGTTTTGGTAAATGCATAGGCAACTTGAAGTTCGGTGTTTCAGACTGCATATGGTTTACGTGCATTAAGATTCATTCCATTACCTGTCTTTTCATAGCAGCACAGCACATATCACTGCTAAGTATGACTAGGTTAATCCAAATTCAGCTTCGGGTGAATCTCTCTCCTATAGGATCTTGGCGAGAGGATCCGCTCAAGGGAAACGAAATAGCCTAGTTCTCAACTAAAGGCTCACAGTAGACGTAGCTAAAATTTCCTAATGCAACCCGACGTACGCTTATGTTGAAATTCTAAACAGGCTCGAAGAGACCGTACCACTATGCTATTTGATTTTTACATAGCCAAACCGGAAGCTAGAGAATTTTACAAAGGCAGTCAATTTGCTCGAATTCTGACACCTATTAATTTACCTCCATAAATCATCATCATCATAGACAGCAATAGATCAGTGGTTCACACTGATACCTAACTGCCACATAACCACGAAGAATAAACAAACCCTGTTTAGGAAGAGAGAGAAAAAAGAGAGAGGGAAGGGGACCTAGTCACTGAAAATAGCTACGTCTACATTCAAACATACAACATCAAGGCGCCTACACCATGCAAACAAACAACCGAACTGTAAGCGAAACTAAGACGTCATCAGCAAGGCAGATTCCTTATGGCTTTCACTGCCCCGTGTCATTACGTGTACTCACTTCACAGACAACTCGGACAAACAAAGACAACATTCACGTCACTTGGCTCGGTTAGCCGCCATCTCACCCAAAGTTTCAAGCCATCGACTCTGTGAGTCGCGAGGGTTCCAGCCCGGAAGACGAACCCGATCTACAGTGACTAACCCCATCTTGAACGATTTCATTTGTCTGGGTCAGGTCATCATCTGTCCACCTTGCGCCAGTCAGCCACAGCGTCGACAAACAGTGTTCGGTGTGGCAAACGATTAGTTGGCATCCTTAGTACATGACTTAACCATCTACGTCTGTGAAAGTGTAGTGATTGAACAAGAGAACTCGTTTGTTAATCAGTGCCGAACACCCGCTTCCTAACTTCCTGGTTGCTTACTCGTTGGTGCCACCCAATATGAGCGATTGAACGCCGATATCGGTGGTCGAATACCCGAAGGTGGTTCATGCACTCTACTCTGAGCAGCCCGGTTTCGCTGCCGTAAAGTGATACAGTCCTCACTGTCGTCTAATATACGCGACCTCTATACGTAAAACCGAAGTTGGAACCCTGTGATACGGATCTGTTGGCATGTACACACATCAGGATAGTTTAAATAATTTGTGGGTCATCCGATTCAGCAACAACGTGTACGACCATATCACCTACGTAACAGAGAGAAACAGTAGGACTATAAATGAAATCAAGGTGGTTTCCACAGCTTCGACTTAGTAACTGTAATTGTTTCTCAAGTGATTGGGTCACATAAATACAGTATTCACGTTACC
The DNA here is from genome assembly GCA_013368495.1 of Paragonimus heterotremus. Taxonomy (NCBI): domain Eukaryota; kingdom Metazoa; phylum Platyhelminthes; class Trematoda; order Plagiorchiida; family Troglotrematidae; genus Paragonimus; species Paragonimus heterotremus. The sequence continues at coordinate 80,549 of LUCH01002118.1, forward strand.
GAAACCAAACACCATCTCTTACTGTATGTAGTCACCAACTCTGGGAGTCCAAAGAACCTTAACCTTGGAGCTAGACTCAACCGACTGTGGTCAACACGTTAGTGATTGTCATTTTTCGTTGACAAGTCATTGTAGAAGGATGTATGCGAGAGGTATAGCTCCAAGCTAAAAATGCAAGTACGTAACCTGTCCGTTCAATGACGCTAAATATATTGATGTAATCAAGCATGCATTGCCGCAAGGCAAAGCGGGCGACACATGCGTTACATACCGTCTACGCGAATAAACGGAGATAGGAAATTGAGCTCGGTACCGCACGATTAGTCGGACATAGTACCCACAACTCATTTCGAACTCACCGCTTGGAACAGACGTTAACGCATCTAGCTAGGCAGAAGCCATAGTATTCAATACTTTAGTAGGTGAGGGTGCTTAAAGCAGGCGTCTTATCTCGCGGAATAAGTGAAAAGTGTCACTTGTTTCTCCAGAATTAAAAATGAGGAACTTCAAGCTACTAACAAAAATAGGAATTACCGCAGTGTTTCAGCTGACCAAGTAACCGATCTGTGTAAGTGGGTAAGTCCTGAGCATACACTCAGTTGTGTTATCAATATGCTCACCAGTAGAAAATGACATCAATATATGCTGGAACAACCCAACAGCGAAGTAAAATGAAATGACAAGTATGTAGAAATGGTGAACAAAAAATGTATATGTACCACTCAAATGCTTAAGAGGCCCACTTGCATCCGGAATAAGGGAGATCCCAACTTACGCAGCCAAATGTTCTGAACGACTTCAACATTAGGCATACGTCCGTGACGACTACTCAACGGGCGAACAATCTTCAGCCTGACTAGCTCAAAGACATCCGAGTCAAAAGATACCATGGTTGAAGTAACATCGATCGACGATGAGGGCATCCTATACCTTTTTCCATACTGGTTTCTCTTTCAAACATAAGAATGTATTTTTCGTGTGAAAGCCTTTCGTTTTCATGCAGTAGGATTTCTCTGTTGTATTTTCAGGCTGTGGAAGTGGTTTATGATTGGTCTAGTGGACTCATATTTTGCGGCCTTTTTGATTGCAACTGCACGCATTAGCTGCTGCGACAGGGCGGTGTCCAGGGAAACACTTGAGTTGTTAAGGCCGCCATGTGGTCCAATCGGCGTATAGAGTCCAGTCCAGAGGGGACAGAGAGCACGAACCAATGAATGTCGTCAATCATCCTGTAACCTACAACACGGGTGCAGTCAAGTGGCTTCGTAACACGTTTTAGTGTATCGAAATAAGCTATGGGTGACGGACACAAATACAGCCGCATCAGTCCCGATACGCGCAGACGCATTATTGAAGCTTTCGAAAGAAGCGACGATTGGCGCATAATAGCTCGCTTAAATGGAATTAATTGCAAAACCGCGTATAGGTAGCTCCATGTCAACTGCATCAGTTACGAGGCGCAACCCCAGAGAGGACATAAAAGTAAAATTTGGAATGAATCGGAAGTCGACATGATACTGTAATGGATCTCCACGAAGCCGACAGTAATTCTCGCATTTTAAAAAGTGCGTGCAAAATTAGAGTTTGCGAAATAAGTATCAACAACCACTATCAGTCGATATTTGAATGGGCAGTTCATCACTGTGAAGAAGCTGTGCCAAATTCTCGTCAGTATGAACATAAATGAGAACCGGGCGGTACGACGGCACTTTGTTTATCGATTGTTAGAATGCTATGCGAGCTCCAAGACTCTTTGCTGGATTGATGAGACAAACTTCAACTTGTTTTGCACAAGGTCGATGGGACGTTCTTTGAAGGGAACGAAAGCAAGCACCTCTGTCACCAACAGCAGAGGCCAAAAATTACATTTGATCGGAGCAATGACCGAAAGTTTCATTACGACCCACACGGTGTGAAGAGGTGCCTACAACAGTAATGACTGTAGACAACGGTTCCGTGCTCTGATAGATAAACTGAAGATCGGCGCAGCTATGTCAATAAAAGTGATGATTTGTGATAATGCCCCTTGACATACTGATTTGGAATGCATCTTTTCGGAAGATGCTCATCAAGGAGGGCAGCTATTGCGATTAGTATCGTATTCACCTATGCTGAACCCCACTGGGAACGTCTGGAGCATAATGAAGGCGAAGCAGCAGTTGCGGGTCCATTATGATGCGTTGATAGGTGATGATCCTGATCAAGTACTCAGCCTGCAGAAATGGCGAATGCGTACTCTGAAACAATTAGTCCATTCTGCTATAAAGAACGTTATGGGACAACAGTGTGCCCATTTTGTCCACCACACTGAACGATTCTATGTGCAAGCGATGGACGACAAAGATATGAAAATACTGCCGTAAATGTCAAGTCTATCTGTGGATGACGGAAACAATTCAAGGCTAACACAATATGACTGATTTTCTAAGTAATGCATACAAAATGTTTTGTTGGGTGGGAGAGGCTAATTTTACAACTAGCTTTGACGTCACTTTATCGGAGATAAAGGATTGATTAATCTGAAGCAGTTGTGTAAAATTGCGAAGCACATGCTTCACAGTAGAGGGTAGTATGTTCCGGTCTTGTCCAAAGTTATAAGGGATAAAGGTACTAATCACCGGTGGTTGTGTAATCATCATCATCATGCCAGCCATGAGCCTGACCAAAAGGTCCTGTGGCTCGGGCCGCCGCTC
>LUCH01002118.1:90183-106075 GCA_013368495.1 Paragonimus heterotremus
TGGTCACGAAATATGAAGACCCCGACTGCTCCACTTAGCAAGGTGGGTAGGTGTCGCCTGCCTGGATGGGGTCCTTGCGATCACTCAAACCACTGGTTAGCGACGCTATCCGAGATGGCGATCTGTCGCAGTCAATGGCGTACCTGTATCCATACTATTTCTAGTTCTTCCGCTTAGTCTTCTTTTAATAATTTTCAACCTTCTTAGTAACGTTCTCTTCTAGGATATTCCCCGTCATTGTTGAGGCGAGCGGCGGCCCGAGCCACAGGACCTTTTGGTCAGGCTCATAGCTGTTATGACGATGATGTGAGTCGCGAGGGCCCCAGCCTGGAAGAAGAACCCGATCTACAGTGCCCAACCCCTTGGTGGATGATTTCATTTGTCTACGCCATGTCATCACCTGCCCACCTTGCATCTTGAGCCAGTCGACTGCAGCGTCCGCAAACAGTGCTCGGTGTGGCGAACGATTAGCTGGCATCCTTAGTATATGACTTAACCATCTACGTCTGTGAAAGTGTAGTGACTGAACAAGAGAACTCGTTTGACAATCAATGCCAAACACCCGCTTCCTAACTGCCTGGTTGCTTACTCGTTGGTGCCACTCGACATAAGCGATTGAACGCAGGCACCTGTATTCATATACCTGAAGGCGGTTCACGTCCTTTACCCTCGGCGGCCAGGTTTCGCTGCTGTAAAGTAATACAGTCCTTACTGTTGTCTGATATACGCGACCCTTAAGGTTCAGGGAAAAACCTCTCTGTCGCCACAAGTGCCTCAGATTAGCAAACATCGCCCTAGGCTTGGAAATATACGCCTATATTTCATTCCCCACAACTCCGGCGCCGATGCAGCTTCTCAGATATACAAACCGCTCAACAACTTCCATGACTTCGTTATCTAACATTAAAATCTACGTAATCACAACAATCTTGCAGATGTACTTTGCATTTTGGGGCTGCAAAGCGCATTCTAAAGTACTTAGCAGAACGCGAAATTGCGTTCAGCGTTGCTTGTGTCATCTGAAAGTTGTCAAACAGCAACACATTATCGTAAGCATAATCAAGATCAGTCAGTTTTTCACCAGGTAGAAGGTCCACACCGGTATCATTCGAGTGCCGCAGACAACCTTCCATTATTTCATCTATGACGAAATTGAACAAAAGTGGTGAAAGGGAACATTCTTGACGTACGCCGCTCTTCGTACTGGAACTGTCAGACGGCTCACCGTAAACCCTAACCTGAGCCGAAGTATGGGAGTAAAGCGCCGTCAGTATGTTCACATATTTGGTCGGTACACTCCTGCGTTTAAGTGACTCCACCGAATCGTACGCACCTTTATAGTCGAGGAACATGGCGATTGTTGGCCGGCGGTACACATGACGTTGCTCCAGAATTTGACGGAGGGTAAAAACGTGATCTATACATCCCCGCTCAGGAAGAAACCCTGCCTGTTCTTCTTCAATGTTTACCTCACAAGCTGTAGTGAGTCGACGAAGTATAATGGAGGTCAGACCCCTTTAAATGACTGGTATCAAACTAATCCCCCTATGGCTTTCACAAGGACCTCAAGCTACTTTTTTGAATATGGGAACTGTTATCGAGTGACCCCATCACGGAGGGATGGTCTCCGTCATTCACACAAGTTTAAGCAGCTCAGTCAATACCTCAACTAACGCCTCTCCACTTTCTTTAAAAAGTGCCGGCACGATATCATCCGGACCAGCAGCCTTAACAGGATTGAGAGTCGAAATGCAATTGCGAACACCAGTCTCATTTGGGGGTGCTAATTCCACCGATCAGGGTGTTACATCACAATTTTGGGGTGGCAACACGGTAGAAACAGGAGGCCAGCTAAATTGACCCCATAAGTGTTCCGCCCATTATTCTAACTTCCTGGACTTATTGCAGATTAGTGTGCCATCTGCCTCGCTGATAGCTTCACTGACAGACGGTCGCCTAGGACCAGTGGCACGGATCACCTTAAAAAGTTTGCCGGTGTTCCCTGAAGCGAAGGCGGTTTTCATTTCCCCAACTGTTTCCACTAACCAAGCCTCACGATCAGCCTTTAGACTACGTTTCAGTTTCCTACGGATATCTCTTCTAGACTTATTACGTGAACTACCAGCAGGAACACTCCATCTGGCTTCTAACAACTCCAGAGATTTCTCTGAAATCCAATGTTCGTTTAATTCACGTACCACTGTGCCGCATGTTACAGTACCTGCATTCTGCATGGTTTCTGAGATTCGTGTCCAGTAGCTATTAGGATCTTCGGAGTGAGTACAACTAAGGCAGCTTTCTAAGCTGGTTTCGTACTTATGTTTTACCGATGGTAAAGCTAGGTTCTCAACAGCTAGTCGTTGCTATCGGTAGGGTCGTTGTCCAGCAAAAGTAAAAACAAAACGACAGCTTACCAACGCATGATCTGAATTCAAGTATGTGCTCCAATAAGAACGACAGTCTTGAATGTAACCACGCCACCCATAACTAACAGCTATGTGATCTATCTGAGACCAGGCCTGATTCGGAGAAGGCGGGCGTTAAGTATAGCAATGACACGCATGATGCCTAAAACTGATGCTGGCTAAAAATAGCCTACGCTCAGCGCACAGCTGCAACAATCGCCCGCCATTATCTGACCGATGTGACGTTATCCCAAACCTGCCACCTAAACGACCCACTTGAGCGGAATTACTTGTGTTAAGATTATTCGTGGTTGTGTGTGGGCTGAGATACTCCCAGGGCGCCCAGATCTAGACAGGAGAACGATTAGGGTTCACAACCAAAGCCTTTGGCTCAAAAGCCTATACCGCAAGGCAGCGGGGTGGGTGGCAGTGTAGCAGAACTGGTACGTTTTCCGAAAAAAGATGCCAGCTTTTTTCCAACCCCCAACCTGGAGGACCAGGAGACTGGTTCGTCAGACCTCTACCTATTGGTCTGCCTAATATGAGTGACTCTGTCGGTGTGGTGGTTACACCGTCCAGTCTAGCTCAATAGGTCATCGAGATGCGCAAGCCGTCACACCACATCAAGGTCCAGTCTCGTTGTGAAAGACAGATGGTATAGTGTCCACAATTCACAGTTATATTTTATAATTCAGGTTTGTACGTTTTTGTATATACCGTTTTGTTAACTGCATCTGTACATTTGTTTGAAACCATCACTATCACTTTTCAAATGTATTCGTCAAAAAGAATAAACAGGAGTTACCATGCACCGACTGTCTTCAACTGTGCGGATTTTGGAGCTGGTAACGTGATTACACGGCGAAATATTTTAGCCCCGCATATCGGCCGATCTGTCGACGCTCAAGGTTCGTCGTCCCACGCCCCGCGTAGAATTATCTATCGGGCATGTTCCGGATCTCGTTTCTGGCGCTGTCTTTCTCTCTTGTGGTGGTCTATTCAATCCAGCGGACACTGAATTATCTGTGAGTCGTTCCCATTTTGCTGCTACGTCTTCCACTTTATTTGTACGCTTACCTTTTGTGCCTATCCGTTACCGTTACGACTTCTTTGGTGCCACCGTATATTTTGTTACTTTCATCATTTGATTGATTAGGCCACTACAAAATTGGTGAACCGGTCCATTTTTTCCGAACAGCCCTTTATCCATTTTTTGGTATTAGCAATGTTTGACGACACTACAGACATTGATGTTAAAACTGAGCACATCGTTGCTTTAGGATTGCTCGAATACGGCGCCCGAAATCCTCGACTGTGGTTTCATCAGACTGTCTTTACCACCAGGCGGAAAAAAATAGAGAAAACAAGGTTCTCATACTTGGTACAATCCCTTCCTTTTGATGTCGCGGCGGAAGTAGAAGATTTACTGGAATCAGTCCCGTCCGATTCCTCCTATATTATTTTAAAAAACGTAATTGTAAAACAGACTTGGAAGTCAGAGGCTAAACTGTTACACCACTTGTGCAACTCAGTCGAGTTAGGCGATCGGTCCCCATCCCAACTGTTACGTTATATGAGAAACTTGTTGGGCTCGCGGAAGTTTGATGTTGCCATCTTAAAGCACTTGTGGGCGGAAAAGCTGCTATTTGCGATACAGCACATTTCGGCCGCCATGGATGAGAACAGCTCAACTGACGAATTGGCAGCCCTTGTGGACAGGGTATCGGGAACTTTCCCTTCACAACCAGTGTGCGCCCCAACCATAACCGTTCATACGTCGCCCCCTTCAGTCTAAACTTCTCATGATAGCTTAGAACTTTTGATAGAGATGTGCCATCGTACGGACAGTATGGCTATGTAGATCACCGAGCTGAAGTGGTATTCACTCAGAAGCCGTGCGCGATATAACCCCCGCAGTCCACCAAAACTTTTGACACGAAACGGAGAAGTACACCCAGCCGTGCATATCCCGAACTCGCCACGCGTCACCGTCAAACCAACAGGCCAGCCAGTAACGGCGACGAGTGTCGCTGGCCCAGCAGGTACTAGTCGCCTGTTCTCTATCAGGGATCAACTGACCGGCTTGCGGTTTCTTATCGATACCAGAGCCGAGCTCAGCGCCATTCCACCACAACCAAATGATCAACTTCAGTCTGGCCAGTACACTTTACATGCCACGAATCAAAGTCGCATCAAAACTTTCGGTGAACGGTTTCACTGTCGACCTCGAATTCCCGTGATGTTTTCCATGGATATTCCTGCTCGCTGACGTTCAAACGCCACTGATCGGTGCCGACTTCCTGGCACATTTCAACCTTTCCGTTTATGTCAAAAGGCGGAAGCTAACTGACAACACCACTGCATGCACAGTAAACGATGTCCAATGGACGATTGCACCAATCGGCACTCGGCTCGCTCTTCCACCAACACCGTCTTTCGCAGCACTGCTGAAAGAAATTCCTCCGCTAACTCGGCCATGATCACATACTGAGACGGTTAAACATAATGTGATACATCATATTATAACACACAACCCTCCGATTTTCGCTCGTCCCCGCTGTTTACATCCAGACAAATTCAAAATAGCCAAGGCTGAATTCGAACATATGCTTCAGTTGAGCATAATTCGACCTTCAAACAGCTCTTGGGTGACACCACTACACATGGTGCCGAAAGTCTCCGGGTGATCAGCGACCTTGCGGTGATTGCCGTGCTCTCAACAACTGCACAATCCTGGACAGGTACCCTATACCGCATATCCGATTTTTCTTTAGGACTCGCTTGCGCTACTATTTCCTCTAAATTATACCTAGTACACACCTATTATCACGTCCCAGTTGCCGAAGAGGACATTACAAAACCTTTTGGACTTTCTGAGTTCGTAAGGATGCCCTCCGGGCTCCGTAGTACGGTTCAAATACTTCGACAATTCATGGACGAAGTGTTGCCTACCCTTTGTGCTTATCCGCCACCGTTACCACTTCTTTGCTATCGCCACATTTTTAGTCAATTTTATTATTTGACTGAGTAGGCTATTAGAATCGGTGGAACGACTTCTTGACACTGGAAAAAAGTATACCTTAAGAAATCATCCCCAGCTGGTTTCTATGAGTGTGCCCTTAAATAAAAACCTGAAGGCCGAACCATTTTCTCTATGAGATATCTATGTAGTCAGAACATACTGTAGCGACCCGGAGATTTAACTGGCCTGCCTGCAATATGCGTGCATTCTATTCAGTTTCACTTTTAGCGCGGAAACGGTCAGGAAAACCGCCGTTTTCTTACATTTGTTCGCTTTTTCACAGTTTTTTGAACAAAGTCTTCATGTCTTTCCGTCTTGATGCAATCTCTAGTTTACGAAAACCGACCTTCGTGTTTCGCGTTGATCAAAACGGCCACTGTCCGGTTGCCCTTGAAATGTAACGTTACATTGGTTTTTCCCGCTTATTCAGCGATCCAGAGATTGATACGCGGATTCGAGTCGGAGGCCCAACGTTCTTGGATCCAGTCAGTTCTCCTTGCTTAGCTTCAAGCAAGCGTCTTTTGATTTGAAAGACAGCCATTGGAAACAGGGTGTAGCACTGCTCTTGGGGATCACAGTAAATAATTTTTTGAAAGCGTCACGTGATGTTTTAAAATCATGGCTTGAAGCGCTGCTAATGACTTCATGATGAAAACTGTTCCAAAAGTTAGTAACCTTGTAAGAAAAGGACTGTTGCCCAAGGTAGGTCCGAGGACGAAGCTTGAGGAGCTTCTTGTATATCCTCCCCGGTCGTCATTATTCGCTGTGACGAAGTGCTGTTTAACGAGATCTACTCTGAACAGAAAGTGCATAAGAAGTAAATCACTGCAGGGTCGTCGAAATTCACGTGGGCATAAATCAAAAATTTCAATTCGGAACTCGTACGTGACATTCTTCAGGCCCGTGATTAGTTCGGCAGCCGCGTGCAGGGCACGCTCAACAGCTAATATGTCTTCCATCAGGCCGGTATGCACGATCTGGTTAACATACTCAATGGGCAGCCTAATAGAAACCTCGCGAAGCGTTTAAAATGCACTATTGTCTATGCGGGGGGAAGTGCGGTTAATCATTCTAGGAGCGGCAAATCCTTTGTTCGTCGCTATCTCATGGTAATGCACGAAGGATAAGTTAGGCGACAACCAGATTACTAAATCTTTCTTCAGAGCGATTTTCCTGATATCTACTGTGCCGAGTGCAGTATGAATCACAAAGGCATTGTCAGAGTCTCCACTGAGTGATAAATGTGCGCACTTACTGTCGTTTAGTGGAAGACTGCAATCATTTGGCCAACGCCTTATCGTGCCAAGATCAATCTGTAGTTCATTGGGATCAGTGGAGTTCCAGATTTCTCGTTCATCGGCATATAGGAGGACATTATCGGAACTCCTATAGACTGAACATCACCCACAATTGATCGCAGCTGACACATCTCCATAGACTTTCCAGTTGGCCCCTTTCGAAAAGAAGCACTAAACTCGAGTTTCACTCTCATTAGAGCTCGTCAGTAGTGCATATCATAGCCACTGCCGGGACTTGAACCACGGACATGCTGTTCATGAGGCAGCCGTGTTTACCACTATGTTATTGAAAGTATCTGCGATGAGGCTACTGATGTGGATTAAGAATAACAGAGAGCCTAATGCTGACCTTCCAGGAACTCCCAAAGAGCTGAAAGAAGAAGATGAAAGAACTAGTCCGGTCCTAACTCTAAGCGTTCTGTTGTCGAGGGAAGAAGCAATCCAGCGAAGAACCTCTCCTTGAATACCATAGGCTTCCAGTTTGTGTTTCAGGGGGCCGTGTGGGACAAGGTTGAAAGCCTTGGCAAAGTCGAAGAGGATAGTATCTGAGATTATGTCACTGCATTCAGCCTTCATCGGACCATCCGTGAAAATAAGCATATTAGTCATGCATGACCGGCTAGGAAGGAAGCCATGCTGGGTGAAATAAAAAGACGGTTGATAAGAAGTGATTGAGGATGGCCCGCTTTGATAGGCGCTCCATTATTTTGCATGGGATGTTAGTGAGTCTGAGTGACCGATAACTAGCCGGACAGTGGCGGTCGCCTGTTTCGAATATGGGCGTGATCGTCGCCTCTTTCCGTGCGCTAAGGAGAGTGCCTGTTTACACAGCTTGTAAAAGGGTTCTGCCAGACTAGTTTCAATGGTTTCATGCGGAGCTGGAAGTGTGAAACGTGTGTAGTATCCTTGCCACGCGATATTCCTGTCAGGATCCGTAGTACGATGTTCGTGGTTTCACAACAGATTCTATCTCGGTTTGGGTGTTGTCCCTCCGAACCGCTCCCGTGAACTGCTGAAGTGGTGAGAGCATGTGAGGTGTGTTGAGTGTTGCAGTTGTTAGCAGCAGTCAGGCACCTAGGTAGGTTGCATCGTTTTGTTGCATAACACTGTGGATGGAAGACTGTACGGAGAAGGTGAAGAAGAATGAGAAAAGGCGAGAGAGAAGAGGGAAATGACGTCAATGAAGATACATGGGACGACGTGTCCGGATGCTAACGTTCTTCTCGGGAGGATCCAGCTATTTAGTTATCTCCTGAATGCATGGACTGACACTGCCTTGACAATCGTTGCCTGAAGTGCGTTCCATGTAGAACAGAATCGGTCGGCAAACTATGCTGTCTGCATGAAAGGCTACTACGTGGTATGGAGATCATGCAATTATGGCCCCTGAGACCCACTTTATCCGCAAGTGTAAAAAGATTTTTGCTGGGGTGACTGGGGTAGCGTGAGATTTCTTATGTTAGTATTAGTTCGCCTGTCAAAAGCTTGTAGTTTGGGGAGAATAGTTGCAGTTTTCACAGATGTTCTTCATACAACAAAGAAAATAAGCCCTAAATCCTCTAAGTGGCTCGTCTCTGGGCTGCCACTAGGGCAGTCACGTCTTCTTCCAGTACGACACACATGTCTGACTTCCAGGAGTGGCCTTACCAGTCTGCTATAGATTCGTGAAAACTTTCGACTGAGAAATTCCCGAGGTCTCTACTAAGCATAGCTAGCCTGCTGCTGGCTTTCTTCACCAACGGCATAATGTTAGTACTAGGTGATAGAACTGATGTAACGACGGTACCTAGATCGCGCTCCTAGTGGGCATTTGCTAGGGTAGCACCACCGATGCGGTGTGTTCTATTGCTGTGATGATGAACGTGTATAGTCTAAAACTTAGACGTGCTGACAGGCAATCGATTTTCCATGGACCATAGGTGCAGGGCATTTAGGTCTCCAGAAGTCTTCTGCCTCGTTGAAGCTATGTAAGACACGCCATAATTTCGTATCGTGAGCATACGTCACAACGGCGGAGGTACTTACGCCTAGAAGATCGTTAACGTAGGTTAAGAATAATGGGGGACCCAGTATGGAGCCTTGTGGTACACCAGTTGTAGAGTTGAACGACCTGAATGGCTCACCATTAACCCCAAATGTGTAAGTATGACAAATAGGTACTGTTTGGGCCAAAAACAAACTCACTATATGAGTCCATATTAGTTACTTTGTTCAGTAATATACTGTGATCAACTTTATCGAAAATTTTCGGGGATTCTAAAAGCACAACACCAACTGGGAAGCGTTCTTTGGCAGCTTGTGTCCACGAGTCAACCACGATCAGTAGGTTGGTCGCGCATGAGTGACCGCTTCTGAAGTCGTGCTGCTCCGGCGCCAACAGTGAATGAACATTCAAGCGGCTTCTTACGAATTCGCTTTCTATGCTCTTCATTGTTTTTGACATAGTTGTTAGTAGGGCAGTCGGTCCAAAGTTATTGGTGTTTGTTCGATTCCACCCTTGCATACGGGACAGATGATGCCGTGCTTTCGGGTGCCTGGAATGCAGCCAATGTCGTGAGTGTTAAAACAACCGGGCGAGCGGTTCCTCCAGCTCATCTGAGCATTCTTCCACAATTCGTGGGGGTATCTCGTCAAGCCCCGAGGACTCATCAACGCGCAGCAGGAGTAGATTGGCGCCCACCTCGGCCAGTATAGAGTTAGGGGATGATTCCGAGGAACCGTCAGGATAGAAACCCGTGGTGGATGGTTCAGTCTCCGCGGCGTTGCTGAAGACGATTGCATAATGAACACATAATATCTCGGCTGCCTCATAGCCGGAGGTAGAGAGTCCTGAAGGTCCCATGAGAAAGGATATGGCAGCTTTCGGTCAGATCAAGGAGGCCATATGCCCGGAGAATATTTTGGGGCAAGTGGTGAGCCCTGCGGTCGGCGCGTAAGGCTGTTAAGCATTGAATACGACAACATTTATGGACCAGGTTTGAGGCCTCATCTCCTTCAAGGCGAACTGCTTCCCACAGGTCCTACTTCTCTTTCATTGGACGTTCGGTCGATGGTTTGTGAGAGGACGACTTGCAGGTGGGGCCTGGGGTGTAAAATGGGACTGAACTGGTTGTCGCGATCATCTGATGTGCAACAATCTTGAGATGGTGGCCAGCTGGTTCGGAATAAACGTTCTAGCATCTTTCGAAAGTTGGTCCTCCTGAAATTGCGTCCAGCCGACTGTAACAAGTGGGTGATCGTGACGTCACATATTAGGCCAAAATTGATTGTGATATGGCCGCTTGCACCTAATGGCACACCAACTTCGAATATATCTGCCATATGGGGTTCAGTAGTAAACACCATGTTTAGCCGGAATGACCTGTGGCCATCTCCCAACCTTGTGGGCTGAATGACATGCTCGGCGATTCCTATTTTCTACACGAGATTGTAGAACTCAGTGGCCTCATTGCCAGAAGTTGGCACCCTGGAGATACCTGCATGCAAGAGAGTGAAGTTCCATAGAAGGGTGGCGCGAGGTCCGGGGATTGTGGTGGCCCATCTACTGATATTGCGCATTCTTTCATCCTAATCTGAGGCTGCGGGCAGGGCACGATAAATGATGTCGAGAATGGCTTGGGATAAGTGAGGCGTCCTAACAGTTATTCACAGAGACTTTTCAAGTAAAAGCAGGTTTAGGTCTTCGTTTGGGGGTGCGAGTAATTCAGCGCCAATGTAGACTGCTACGCCCCCACCTCTGTTGGCTAGCTGATCATTGCGAAGGACAATATAACGAGAGAGTTCTGTTTCGTAGCTGGATATGTCCGGTGTTAGCCATGTCTCCGATACACCTACGATCATGCGTTTCTTTGAGTCGACAAGCTGTTGTAGTTCCCGCACTTTGCCCTTTATAAAAAGAACATTAGTGAGCATAAACCATCAGCTAGATACGTGTACCTGCGTACCATTATCTGGGGGTAGTGTCTGCCTTCAGATATGCAACGGGTACCAGCTGAGCCATGACGACCCTTTTGAAGTCGGCTGTACTAGCTGTTTTGGCTGTGTGGGGGGTGGTGGGCTACTGACGACCCTCAGTACTCGGTCCACATGACCACACTTGCCGCCACGGTAGGTGTACCGCTCAAAAGCGTCCCAAGCTCAGACCTTGGTTTATTTGCGTAAAGTCAGATCTCAGATGGAAAGCTGCTTTTCAGTTTATACGGCAATTGTGTCGTTCGACGGCATGGTGTTTCAAGGCCGAAACGAGTTGAAAACGGCAGCCTAGACGCGAAAAGAGATTTTTCGAATTTTTCATGAAATATTAAAATGCATATTACGGGACAATTGTATAGACTTAACCGAATATACTAGTGGTGTTACATTGAGGAAAGTCAGCTGTAACTAAAAATTGCCCATATTCGCACTTTTATTGAAAAAATGTGTCATCACTTTTTTCGATAAAAGCATAATGTTGGCTTTCGTAGTCGATTTTACTTTCTGAAAATGCTTCCATCGGAATTTTCGTGGTGAAATACATCTCTCCATCTTGCGGAAACGCTCAATTTTGCGCGGTTTTGGAGATATAACAGATTTTGTAATTTCCGACCACGTTGTGTTCACATTGTACTGTACACGAAATATCACAGTAATTCCTAAAGAAAACTATGTTGCTGTGGTTGATGCTTAGTTGCGCATCAGAATTATACATTCAGCCTGCTCCCATGATAGTATTTCTGGTGGATAATAGTCTACCTTACCATCTGGTTGCTTCTACCTACAATGTGATTTAAACATGTGTAACGCATTCCACCCTATCATTAATAACGTGCGTATTGTTTTGTTTGATGCTCATTTATCATGCTTTAATGTAGCTGGCTATGTGTACGCGAGTCAATGCTCACTTATCCGACGGATAATGGCCAACTTTGATGCTCGTTATTTGTCCCACGAAAACATTGATTCCAATTTCTACCGTTTAAGCTGCAACCCCCCAAAAAGCGGAACATGGATGCTTATGATTCCAATGACTGTAGGTCTCTGTTTTTGCCGGCTGTAGACTTCACTGACGGCTGCAAGTGTGTTATCTCACTGTTTACCGGAAGTGACAGCTATCCTCATAACTCATCCTGAACGGTCCCAAAACAAGTTTATTTTGATTTCTTCAGTGTTATTTTTACAACGTTGTTGTTAGCTTAGGTCAACTCGACGGGGCAACTACTAGCATGAATACATGTGACATACTTTGACGTTGATCATAGGTTAAGTAAAGTGGACTGAGCAGCTACTAATGTAAACACCAACAACTGGCGTCGTCGTACGCTGGATGGAGCATCGGTCAGGCTTATTGCTGTAGTCTCTTGTGTGTTTTGGAGAGAGCAATTTTGGGCTGACTCAGAGACCTATGTGCAGTGGAAACGGAAGGGAATGTTTGCAAGCGCCAAGGTTATGCAGACCGGGTTGACAAGACACGGCGTTTTGAAGAACCGTATGAATTGCGTAAGCCGTGCCCCTGCTATTTTAGTGAAGGATGGTTCTGTGTTGGGCAACTATCGGTAGAAGTGTGAAACGTGTAAACGGCATTACTTACCACGGAAAGATTTCATTTTTGGAAATACATGTCTGACGTCAGAGGAGGCATTCGCGATAATGTTCTTCAGGAATTACTGTGATATTCCGTGTAGAAGCAACCAGATGGTAAGGTAGACTATTATCCACCAGAAATACTATCATGGGAGCAGGCTGAATGTATAATTCTGATGCGCAACTAAGCATCAACCACAGCAACATAGTTTTCTTTAGGAATTACTGTGATATTTCGTGTACAGTACAATGTGAACACAACGTGGTCGGAAATTACAAAATCTGTTATATCTCCAAAACCGCGCAAAATTGAGCGTTTCCGCAAGATGGAGAGATGTATTTCACCACGAAAATTCCGATGGAAGCATTTTCAGAAAGTAAAATCGACTACGAAAGCCAACATTATGCTTTTATCGAAAAAAGTGATGACACATTTTTTCAATAAAAGTGCGAATATGGGCAATTTTTAGTTACAGCTGACTTTCCTCAATGTAACACCACTAGTATATTCGGTTAAGTCTATACAATTGTCCCGTAATATGCATTTTAATATTTCATGAAAAATTCGAAAAATCTCTTTTCGCGTCTAGGCTGCCGTTTTCAACTCGTTTCGGCCTTGAAACACCATGCCGTCGAACGACACAATTGCCGTTTACACCACCTCCGAAGCCCGAGGGACAACACATCTCCCATGAAAAGAGTGATTGGTAATAGTCTTGGGGCTGAGATGGAGCTCAGATGCATTTTGCTCAGGAGGCGTTGAGTAGACCATGCTGCACGTTCGCCAACGTCTAGGTTTAGTTTTGTTCGGATAAACTTCTACTTATCAACGTCATGCGTGTGCGCTTGCAATGCATTCGCATCTTTCGCCTTCTCTACGCCGTGTACAACTCAACTACGCCTTCCGTCGTACTGGAAACTCTGGAGGTCGCGATATGCCGTTCGTCGGGTCTCCCTGATCACCCGAAGGAAGTCAAGTTTCGCTGTTAGGCAAGCATCATTTAGTCCGAGCAAGGAAGTTGCTCTCAAGAGGATCTCCCCGACGTCTTCTATTCGGTCGAGCGTGGCGTGGATTGACCAAGGGCGTCCGTCTGAGTGAGACTTGCGAGGCCTGCATAACGTGTTTATCTTCCACGCCTAGTTGAAGTAGATCGCAAAGGTGTCTACGGCACGTGACCACTAGCTTCTTTCTCACTGAACCACGTGCTTTCGCTTTCTGTAACGTTATAGAGGATGAGGTTATGTCTAACGAACGCGGGGCAGTGAATACGCCTGAGCGTATTTGTGCCCAGTGTTCTGGGCCGAGAGACGGCTGCGGGATTACTGCTTCCGCTTGAGGGCTAAATGCTTTCTTGGTTAGTGCTGGTGGGCGATTTGGACGCAGAAGCTTGCTGAGACAGAGTAACAGTGCGATTACCACATCTCCTCTTAGTGCTGCCCGTCAAAGCTGTTTTACTAGCTAATACAGGAGACGGGGGGCTTTGGTTGTGTGTAGTCAGGCCGGGGTTGCCTGGCGTTGACATATCACGGGTAATGAACAGTTCAGCTCACTGGTTTATTGCTAAGCAGAAGGTGTAGATCTAGTGGGGCTGTCGGGCCATGCGTCGTTTTAAGATAAACTTGTGTTTTCTAGTAACTGCAGATCCTCCTTCAACTTCATCTTTTAAGCGAACGTAAAGTCGAGATAAAAAGACACTGTTGGATTGCCACGTATTCATTGATTCAGCGATTCAGTGATTGATGCCCGGGAGTGATGTCGATGGCTCAGGTTACCCAAGTTGAAACGTTTCTTGTTCTGTTACGTTTCGGAATTTCAACAATAGAGAAGCTGGTATAGCACCACTTCCTCGGAATACGGTGTCGACGTAGAAACAGCGATCATGGTAAAAAATGTGATTTCATTATTTACCTACCGTGTTTACTAACCACTACCTCAAATTGCATCCTGGAACAAACACTAACGACAACTCTCTAAGATCTGTTCTTTTGGGTGACAATCCTGTGACAAAAAAATTCTGCCGGGTGAATGTTTAAGGTCTCCTGTTAAAAACTTTAATGTGACATTTTGGGCTATTTGAACCTGTGGCAGTAAACTGGTTTCGTGTCTGTCTATCAGAAAAAATGAAAAGGTAAGACTGGGATCTCCTCGCAGTCGTTGCTATTTCAGGGGCATATATCAAGTATTTCGAGCCGAGACTAGTACGAGACGTCCCAAAGACCTACTACGTTATCTTTTGCAGCTCACCGTACGCACTCAAGTGCAGCTATGTCCTTCTTTCAGCCAGAATAAACAAACGAATTAGCTCGATTAATTAGTGGTCTGACGGAAACCTCGCAGAGTTTGAAAAACTTTCCCGTCGATGCGAGGAAACGTCCGTCAAATAACATCAAGTACAGCAGATGTTTCCTGACGGAGTGAGAAAGACAAAGTGGACAATGGCCATCTGCCCAAGAATTTATTAAGACTCACGTAGACAACGTTCGATTCCGTTTTTGTATAGTGTTTCACGAAGACTGTCAGGTTCGCCACCAAAAGACACTTGTGTACACTTCTGGTCACTGATGAGAACAGGCCACTCTACTGACCATTACTCTATTGCAATAAGGTCGGCCAACAGTGTTATGATCATAATAGTCCCGGATTTTCAAGTTGTCTGCACAAAGGGAGCAACTGGAAATCCTCTCCGGTAGGGCATTGACATAAAGTACAAATAATAGCGGATCAATGATATATACTTGAGGTATGGCCGCCGAGATAGCTGCAAGGAAGGAGAAATCATATCCGACCCTAAAAAGAAAGGTTCTATCGTCGGGGAACTAGACGACCCAGCGATGAATAACACCTCTGATGTCATGTGCCTTCAGTTTCTGTAAAAGTGAGTCATGCGGTACCCGATAAAATGCTTCGGCAAAGTCGAAGAAAAACGCGTCTGATATGAGACCGTAATCTTCAACACCCGTTAAGCTGTCCATGAAAAACAGCATATTCGTCGCACGAGACCTGGTTTGTAAGACTCCTTGCTGAGACACAGAGACGACCGTATTGTGTGGAAAATGTTTCAGGATGGTTCGTTTAAAAGGACGTTCCGAGATTTTGCACGAACTGTTCGACAGGTTGATTGGGCGATGTCTGACAGGACAGTACTGATCAACTGACTAGTAAATAAGAGTTAAGGTAGCTTCCCTCCATTATCTGGGAAGTGCTGTATACGCGTGAAGTCCACCTGTGTATCCCACACTCGCGTCAGGACCCAAGCTGTATTCTAATTGATCGCGCCTTCGATAGCCAATGACTCATTTGTCCGCGCACTTATGAATGAGAGAATAGCTTGCAAACATGTCGACATAATTTGTGCTTCTACTGGGCGACGAGTACTCGTTAACGCTGTTGCAGCCTGTGAGGCCTACAGTTAACAGCACACGTGTGTGAATACAACGGGAGGGATGCCGGCAAAAAAAGACGATTGGGAAAGTCATAGAGTGGTTTGGTTGGTACAGGAGACGATAACTGTTTAGTTCACCGAAATGGTGTTTCAAGATCGAAACGAGTTGGAAACCGCCATTTGTGTGTGAGATAAGGTTTTCCAAATTCTCGTGAAATATTAAAA
>LUCH01002119.1:0-11195 GCA_013368495.1 Paragonimus heterotremus
TCAATACGAAATGCTTGCATCTACCAGTTTTCGTTTTCTGACTGTTTTGTTTAAACTTCTGAAGGGAATGAACTGTTTTAAAATTTTTTCGTCCAATCCAGTTTAGTAGCACTTGTTACTACTCCCTCCATTTCTCACTCAAGTGCCCATGACCATTTGACTTTGTACCATAATTGTCCTTAACAGCTTCATGTTGCGCCATCTGTCTGCTCTGTTCACGAGTATCCGTTATTCTGACCTCGCTTATCACGCCCGAGTTTATTACAGTTGTTGCCGTGAATGCCTGCTGTATATTGTCTGCACTAATTTTCTGTAGTGTCAGGTGAGATGCGAACAAAAACCTTCATGCACAAGACACTTGACGCTATACTTTTGGCCTTTTTCAAATCTCCTCTAGACTTGTTATGTGAACTACCAGGAGGAATATTCTTTCTGGCTTCTAACAATTCCAGAGATTTCTCCGAAATCTAATGTTTCTTTGGCCCATGTACCCCTGCGCCGCATGTTACACTACCTGCGTTGGGAATGGTCTGCAGGGTTTGAGTCCAGCAGTTATTAAGATCTTCGGAGTGAGTACTACTAAGGCAGCATTTTAACCTGATTTGGTACTTATATTTTACCGATGGTAAAACCAGTTTCTCAGCAGCCAACTGGTGTTGTTAATGAGGCCGTTGTCCAGCAACAATAAAAACAAAACGACAGCATAGCAGTGCATGATCTGAATCCAAGTACCTGATCCAATAAGAACGACAGTCTTGAATGCAACCACGCCACCTGTAACTAACGTTCCTGTGGTCTATCTGAGATCAGGCCTGATTCGGAGAAAGCGGGCGCACAGTTGTAACAACCGCCTGCCACTATCCCAGTGATGTGAGAATATCCCAAACCTGCTGCCTAAGCGAAACTCGACCTCAGCAAAGTGGCCGAACTGGACGTTCATGTCTCCGGTCAGAAAGACTATATCAGAACCACGCAACGACCGAAAGAGAGCGGCCAGATCCGAGTAAAATGAGCCTTTGATGCCGACGTCGTTGCAATCAGTAGGAGCATAAGCAGACACAATGAATTAATTTGTGAGTCTTGTGTCAGGAGCTGGCCTTAATAGAACCTGCCAAGCGGATGGCACAAAGTCTACATATCGAAGAAGATAACTGTGAATAAATGAAAGCTAGATAGAGCTGAGAATATTGTGACCCAAGCTCAACATCGGCGGCAAGTCGCGATCACGGATTGCCTATCTTACGAGGGATTTGAGTGCTTCCGAGGATACTAAACGGGCAGACGACGCCTACAAACTTTACTCAGCGGAATATTTGGGTTGTTGATATTTCGTGGCCATGTCGTTAATTGTTCATCACACCAAACTGTTGTTGGTTCCACACATTAATATCCAATACGATAAAAGTTTAGCTGGCATGTGGAGTACGTGACCTAACCGCATGCCATGCTTTATTAGAGCAACCGTTTCAAGTAACGTTACGGAAAACTCTCAGTCCACACGGCCCAGGCAGCCGATGTCCGCATGTGTTATCGACCGCTTGAAGGTCAGAGCAATCTGATTTGCATGAAGGTGAAAGTTTTCCAACTTTCAAAAATGTTCGAAGTTTATGAGATTTTCGCCGTCGCCATCTCAAACAAACTATTGTTCACATCGAATAATTCTACCGGGTCCGGTCGTCTCGTTTATCAAAGATTCGAACTAGGTTCCATTGGACCAACCTTATACTCACTTGAGCTATCTCTTTATAATCACTGTGACATCACTGAGACTAAAGGCCTCGACTTTAGCTATGGGTCCGTCAGGTATGGTTTACTAGCGTGCCTCTCTATCTTTTCACAGGATGGTTAATATATCCGGTCTAGCCCGTGCGTGTATTGAAAAAATGGTAGGAAAATTAACATGAACTCGTTCATCACTAGGGTTCTGGTATACATTATACGCCGTCGACTCACTGAAGCTCGAGAGGAAAACATTAGCGTAGAGCGAGTAGGGCTTGTCCAGGGCGAGGATTTGGTGATCAAATTTTCACTCTGTGTCAAAATTCTAAAGAAGCTCCATACACACCACCGGAAGGTAGTTGCTGTATTTTTTTACTATTAGGGTGCATTTGATATACTGGTTTGATCTACAATTTTAGAATCGTTCAAACACGGGGGTGTGCCGATCAAGAATGTGAACATAATGTCGGCACTTTATCCTCATGCTTCAGCTCAGGTTTGGGTTCACGATATATTGTCTGACAATCTTAGCACCATGAACGGCGTACGTCAAGGCTGTCCCCTTACACGAGATTTTTTCAATTTCGTCATAGACGAAATAATAGAGGACTGTCTGTGGTACTCAAATAATGCCGGTGTACATCTCCTACCTGGTTGATGTCAGACTGATCTAGATTATGCCGACGGCAAAGTGTTGGTGTTTGACAATGTACAAACACCGTAGACAGTGCTAGACGATATTTTGCACTCCACTAAGTACTTCTGGTCACGCTCTGCAGCTTCAAAGTGCAAAGTGCTTCTGCCATTGGTAGCAGAGACGTAGGGAATGAACTAGAACTGCGAATTTCTAAGTTTAGGGTAGTGTTGTCCAATCCAGAACATATGGCGACAGAAATGTATATTTGAAATTTTGAGTCCCTTTTAGCCATTTGTATAGAATAGTCAGAAGACACAAATTACGATATGAATTCATTTCGCACACTCTCGTCAGTCGTAAACGTGTGACTAGTATGAAAACATAACCAACAAAACCTAAATGAAACGATTTAAAGTACAAGTCGGGCTGGATCGTGATTGGTACGCACGACTAAACCCACGGTAAACGAAGGTTGACAGTCAGTTGTTTTTATGCACATAAGACCGGCTGTCGACGGCTGGTCAACAAGGTTTCAGTATACTTGAGAATTTGTGGACTGTGAGCGTTCGTCAAGACCTTAAGCAAGGATGTGACATTGACACTGTGACCTGTAGTCGATAAGTGCCTTGCAATGGATGAAGCGACGTTTCGTCCTCGCTGAGTGTCACTCATTGGTGGGTTAGTCAGTGCAACCCTCAACCACTTTGAGATGTGCTCCTTGGCCCTGGTCATAAGCATCCTTTCTATTCTACCAATGTATGTGTCTCCGCAACTGCAAGAAAACTGATAGTTACATTGGCTGGTAGAAAACATCGGGGTATGATTTTTGACCGAGGGTAGAAGTAACTTAGTGGTTTGTGACAGCAGGACAAGCTTTGCTGCATTGTACACCCGTTTTAGCGCGGCGCTAATTATCTTTTCAAAGGTGTTCATCAAACTATCACCTTTGAAGAGGAGTTTGATGTAAACAGCTTTTTTAGGGACTTCTACAGTTGCACTTTTCGTAGAAATAAATTTGCTCCATTTCCGAATGAAACGTTCTGGAAAATTGTTAGCAAAAAGCGTCTCATAAAACACTGTTTGTTCAGCTTGTGATCTATCTTCGGAGCATATTCTTGACGCTGTGTAGAACAGTGTACGTACTAGTGACCTTTTGTATGCAACGGGAGCAAAACTCATGAAGTTCATATATTGTCCAGTCCATGTTGGTTTACGGTACACTGCACGTTCGATAAATCCGTCCGAACGGCGTCTAACTAGAATGTCCAAGAAAGGCAAACTGTTCTCAACTTCATACTCAACTGTGACTGATATATTCGGGTGAACTGAGTTGAAAACTTGAAGCGTTATTTCCACTTGCTCCTTGTCTTGTCCAATCAAGAACATGTTGTCGACATAATGTTTGTAGAGTTTCAGTCCATCTACAACTGGAAGTAGCGATTGTTCAACTTTGGCCATGAACACATCAGCTAGAACAGGACCGAGTGGGCTCCCCATGGTTATGCCATCTATTTGTTGGAAACCCTCGTCCGAAAATTAGAACCTCACATTTTCCGTGCATAATGAAAGTAAACGCTTCAAATAGTCAACTGGAATTGGAAGAAAGCGAAATCACATAAAACCTACCATTTCTCGTAGTGGCACGTTTGTAAACAAAGAATTAACATCAATAGAGCACATCGTGTCTCTGGAAATATTCAAGTTTTCAATATACAGTATCAATTCAAAAGTGTCTTCCAACGTATGCACACATAGTTTCTGTCGAAGAAGTTTTAAAATGTCAACCATCCATTTTGCTAGCTCATGGTAAGAAGAATCGTTCATTGCCAAAATGGGTCGCATGGGAATACCCGATTTGTGTGTGTTTAGGCAAACCATACACTTGTAGGGTCTTGGTACCTACAGGTTTTAACATACGATATTGTCGTTCATTGATGAAATCGTGCAGTAAAACAATCTATAACTCACGGGCTATCTGTTTCTCTACCAACAGAATATTGTCCGGCTTGTTTGCAGGTCTGAATTCGCTAGAATCCGCGAGGATTTCCTCTACTTTGTTCATATATTCTTGGCGGTTCATTATCACAGCGCCTGACCCTTCATCTGGCTTTAGAATTATAATATTTCCATCTTTCTTCAGTTGTTGTAGGGCTTCCAGGAGTTCACCAGTTAGACAACACTTCTGTTGTATTGGAGGTCGTTGGAAGTTGTATGACAGATCAACTAACTTGGCCTTCAGCCAGCTGTCATTATCCGCATCTAAAGTAAATCTAAGGAGCTTCACGGTCACGTGTATAAAGCGACTATGAGGAGTATATTAGTTTGCGGCTACAAAATTTGGCCGTTTTCAAGTATTTGACCACTGGTGCTGTAATCGATTGCTCAGATTCGGTAGCAACGGGAATTAAGCAGCGAACAGGTTGGGAATGGAGTATTTTGTAATGATTGTCAACCAGGTTCTTCTGATCGAACCTTACGTATTCACATACTTGGATGGCTAGATCATGTACTGAGGATGCCAGTTATTGGTCTGCCATAGTGAACAATCATTTTGGACGCTGCAATCGACTGGCGTAAGGTGTGGGGTGAATAGATGATGATCTGGCGTACAGGAGTGATATCGTTCATCGAGTGAGTCATGTTCGTCTCCCAGGTTGGTGATTTGGCGACTCAAACAGTCGGTAGTTGGTGACGTAAGGTGAGCTAACTGCCACTCGGGTTTGGTGGCGTGACTGCTGTGGTTGTGCTTGCCGAGTTGTGCGTGAAGTAGATGTACTTAATGACGCGGGTTAGTGGAATCGGTAAGGAAGTGGTTTTGCTGAAAAATGTTTGAATACAGATGTAGCTATTTTCAGTAGTTGGGTCCCTTCCCTTCTTTTCTTTTATTTCTTTTCCTCTGATGTGTTGCTGTCAGTGTTGATGACAATGCTGAGTAGTTGCATTAGATCTAGTTGTAGTCACATATGTCAGATGTCTTCTTGCCGACTATCCACCGAAACGAGATGCGAGCGCGGGACCAGGAGTGGCTGCAAAATTAGGGTGTCTCATTGGCTGAGCAAGGCAGAATTAGACGGCTAACTTCGCACGCTTTATTTTTCGACGAATTTTGTTGCACTTTTATCAGAGTTTACAACAACATCTGTTCATTGTCACGGATAAGTAAACAAATCAGTGTAGATGTCCACAATCATTACCTCAGTTAGGTGGTCTGTGCCACCTTCTCAACTAGTCAAGACAATGCATTCAATCGCCCCATACTTTACGACATCTGTGTTTGCATTATGAGCATCAATGCAACCCAAATAGCGGGAATTCAGACGTTAATCCATAGGATGTCTTATCAAGGAAAACAGCAGCACGTTTAACAGTTATTGGTGATGTATACCTATTTAAAATTTCACTTTTCGTCTTGAGATGCAAAGTTAATTGTCTATGAAGGGAGTTCCCTGGAAATGCAAAGCAGTAAGTAGAACTACTTCCAGTGTTGGCTGAGGAATAGTGTGGTCCATTCACTTACGGCCTGTCAGTAGGTGCGGGTTTTCTACTTCTGCCTACTTTGTGTCCCCGTGAGCTTTGCTGTGATTTTCAACTGCAATGACACAGGATGCACTGGGGTTACGCAATTTATCTAGCCACCATGTTCCGTTATTTCTGAATCTGGTCGAAGTCGACATTATTCCAAACCGCCTCTTTCACGGACCGTGTATCTCACTTTAAAGTTGATCCATTTGTTGCTCACCTTCCCCGCACTATGATGGAGACGCACTTACAAACGGCAGTTTTTAAACTCGCAACATCTGTTGGGACCTTAGCACATCAAAATCTTCTGCATAGCGCGTTGTTCTTCTGTGATGTTGAATACATAGTGTGGAAAACGGCTGTCGGAGCACAATAATGCTGTGTAATTTCAATGTGCTGTAAAGTGGACAATGCAGACTTCTGGTTATGACGCCACGTCTGGTTGTTTGATCAGGTCTCTCACGCAGTTCGTTATTGGCTCAGTGACCTTGGTCAATAACGGTCGCTCAGTCGAGCGTACAAAAGATTCTCCGCATCCGCGCCGATCTTTATCTATGACACTAGATTTGGATAATACTGGTATCAGTTTTCTACAAAAACCACTAGAGTCCAAAATGTTCTATACAAGATCACAAAAACAGCGCTGTCTGACTGCAAGTTGGAACTAACAAAACAATTCCAAGGATGTTGGCGCATATCATCGTGATTTTGGAGAAGACAGTGAGCAACCGACACTTCCGGAACTGTATTAAATTGAATTACCATATCGCGAGTCTGTCTGAAGTTTGTTTTGAATGTTTTTTTGAAGACCTGGAAGCTGTGAGGTGGTCTCTAAGGGCTTAATTCTCATGAACCGTTTGTCAGGTCCAAATGCACTTGGCTCGATCAAACAGCCCATTTATTGGAATTCGCTTGCATGAACCCGGCATAAAACGTCCGAAATTTATTTGACTAGTCTAACTACTAACTAGTAAGTAGTAGGCGATTATGTTGATGCAAGTTATACACCACCAATAACAAATCGCATTCATCACAATCCCATGGACTAATAACCAGTTACCAAAATATTGTTTAAAACCTTTTGTGATTGCTGATATTTTAACTTAGAGAGAAGTCCTGGTCGGGGATCATCCACTGAAGTTAACAGGACAGTTACTATATATTTTCGTCCGAGACGATCGACAGTTGGAATGGTACTCACGAGCGAATGTGACTGAAAGTTTACACAAGTTAATTTAGTCATGCTTAATATCAGACCACTGATGCAATGGTCAGCACAGTTGTTTCATAAATGCGTTTCCGGAATTACAATTTCGATTCATATCCTGGTCATTGCGAGACTATAACCTAATGATAATTCTTGATGAATATGAAACTCGGGCACAGTGCTTATTTTGAAAACTGGCCGCCTGGAATTTCTATGGGCAAGTGTCAGCTATGACTAGCTGTCCAATCACCCATGTAATCACCACATCACTGAGTGGAATCGCAGACACACACACCCCAAGCAAATGTTAACAGAGACCTTCTGCCTCTCCATTCTAATACTATCATGTAGGACTAAATGGAACGATATCAAGTGAAGCACCAAAACCCGACCTATACTTCTACCTTGACGAGGTGGTCGGGCTTGTGTGCTATTCTGATCCGGCGGGCTATGCTGACTAGGATTCCGGTCCTTCCAGGTGGACCCTTGTCAGACAAGCCAAAGGGGAGCCGTCAGACAAAAAGCAGTTACAATCATAGAATTGTTTGTCGCACTACTGACCGCATAGGAGTGCTTAGGTAGTGAGGCATGATCCTATGGGCATACAACAGAATTATTCTCAAAGTTGTGACACTGCTGTCTTCCATATCAGGAAGAAGAGGGCTGGAAAAGGTACCCTCAAACAAAGAGCACTCCGATCGCCCAACGGTTGACCGTGACCGTCGGCGTATTATCCAATACGGTCGAAAAACATTTAGTATCTCTCAAAAGCCTGATGTAGCTTCGAGTACATCCACTGCGCGCAGCAGTGTTAAGAATCATGGATCAGTGTCTAATTCACTGTGCCCTCGGGCTAGGCAAGCCCCTCACTGCCAAGTGAGTCAGACTCTTGAGTCATTGGCTGCGGGTGGGGTACTCCCAAGAAAACCTCATATCCTGTTGTCTCGCAGGTCAGACTTTTGAGTCAGAGACTCTAGGTGGGGTCCCTCAAGTCAACCCCCTTCCGCGACATAAGCGACTGGGAAGTATCAGAAGTTATCGTTCTCTCGACAGTGACATTATTAACCGATCTCGACTTTTTCCTACTGTTTTATCCCCTATTTCTCCTGCCTTCCATATGCCTTCGGGCGATTATTGTTTTCTGAGGCCAAGACAACTGGTAAACATTGGCGCCTTTAATGTCCGCACTCTTCGACAAGTCGGTCAACAAGCTGCTCTGGCAAGAACTCTCTCAAGTCTGGAGCTTGATGTGTGCTGTGTATCGGAGACGCGAGTCTACGATTCTAGCACGGTTGTCCATTTGAACTCACCGCTAGAAAACTGTCGATCCAAGCGCTTCTCTCTCAGGGTTTCTGATGACACTGAAGCTGAATCTGGCGGTCAAGCTGGGAGGGGAGCAATCGCACTGAGTTCCAGAGCGGAGCAATGCTTGCTCGATTGGATCCCAGTGAATAGTCACTTGTGCGTTGTCAGACTGAACACACCGGTTAAACTCTGTTAACTCAAGTCAGAAAGGCGTCGTGTATTCACTATATCGGCGTACACTCCAACGGACAGCTGTGTGGATGCTACCAAGAATGCGTTCTATGACGCCAAAATTGATCTCCTTAAGCAAAATAGACACTCAGACATCATCATACTAGCGGGCGATTTTAATGCTCAGCTTGGTCGTCTTTCTACGGATGAGAAGCGGCTAGGAGGTATATTTGGTTTCCCGGCACAACGCACTGATAATGGCGAAAGACTGCTACAGCTATGCGCATTCCACGATCTCTATATCTCGAGCACTGCATTCCAACACAGGCAAAAGCACTGTGTTACTTGGAGACCAACGTGTGGTTCCCAGCCCTGGACACAGTTGGATCATATAGCAGTCAGTTACAGGTGACGCCAATCTGTTAAGGTCTGTCGTGCCTTTTGGAGCAACCATCTGGACTCGGACCATGTTGTTGTGCGTGCCTGTTTTGTTTTATCATTTGCCCAGAGGACCTACGCTCGTAAATGCAAGGTATATAACTGACATTCGAGCGATGAGGATGTAAATGGCGTTGGTGAAGAAGTTGCACAGTTCAAGTCAGATGAAGGATCCTAATGAACACTGACAACAAATCGCCGACGCTATGAAAGCATGCTGTGAACAGGCATGTTCCGATGAAACTGTTCTGTTGCGACAGAACTGGATTTCTATCATGTCGATAAACCTCATGAACAAGCGTCGCTCGATCCCACGTAGTTCTGAATATGATGACGACCGTCGAGAACTTAAACGCAAGCTGACTGAGAGTTTGCGCAAAGACCGTGAGCAATACTTGGTCGAACAATCGCAAGAGATGGAAAAAGCCTTTTTACCTGGGAGTAGCAGAAGGCTTTTTTCCAAGATCCGTGGTTGTGCTGGCCGTCGAGTCGGCTTAAGTGAGACCATATGTGAAAAAGATGGTTCACTTATCACCAGTCAATCGCGCCGACTTGACAGGTGGGCTGAACATTTTGAAGAGCAGTTCAGCTGGCCTCAGCCAGATCATGTGGACGATGGGGCCCAATCGGTCAGTTGCTGCATTCCAGATAGTCTTTCGTCGGAAGCAGAAGTGGTCCTGGAGCTCAAGTTATTGAAGCGTAATAACGCTCCTGATTCAGACCTCCTCCCTCCTTCTCTTTTCAAGGATGGTGGGGAGAGGTTGATATCAGAACTGACAAAACTCCTCCAGACGATCTGGGAGACTGATGAGGTGCCTCATGCTTGGTGCCTATCAACAGTCATTCCCGTTTACAAAAAATGGGGCCGGAATTCTATGCGACAACCGTAGAGGCATCAGTTTGGTGTCAGTTACGTTCAAGTTACTCGCTGGCCTCATTTTCCGTCGGCTCACTAAGCCCAGAGCAAGCCAGATACGCGAAGAACAGGCAGGATTCGGGTCCGGTCGAGGGTGTGTTGATCATATTTTTACCTTGCGACGGATTTTGAAACACCGGCATTGTTACAGACAGCCGACGATCGTGGTCTTTTTGGACCTAAAGGCTGCTTCCGATTCAGTTGCTCGTAACGTTCTCTGGAGCTGTCTCCTTCGCAAGGGAGTACCAGAGAAATACGTGAATCCCTTGAGATCACTGTATGCCTACTCTGCAAGCAGGGTGTGAGTTTATGGACAACTGTCTCGGGCGTTCATCACTTCTAGTGCTGTCCGTCAGGTGTGTCCCATTCCCCCATTCCTGATCAGTATTGTCATGGACGACACTCTGGAGAGTGAGCCTTGAGATTACAGTGGGCTTGGAGTGGAGCTTCTTTCTGGCACTAAGTTGGCCGATCTGGAGTATGCGGAGGAGACTAGGTCGCTTAGCCCCTCTGCCGAAGACATGCAGACCATGCTGGATAGTTTGAGTGACGGAGGTGGTTTGTATGGAATGCGTGTTGCACATTCAAAGTGCAAAGGGCAGCCTCAAGACTGGGGCATTTCCACTCCTACTTTCTCTATTGCAGGTAGTTTGCTTGAGACTGTGAACAGGTTCACACACTTGGGTAGCACTATCTCGTCAGCCGGTAATATTGCTGATGAGATAGCAGCAAGGATTTCAAAGGCACGAGTTGCCTTTGCCAAACTGCGTCATCTGTGGCGTCGAAAAGACGTCCGGTTTTCACTGAAAAAAAGGATATATAACGCCTTTGTGCGTTCCATTTTGCTTTATAGTTGTGAAACGTGGCCAGTACGCGAGGAATATACCAACGACCTTGCGGTGTTTGAAAATCGTTGTTTTCGCCAAATAGCCCACATTAAGTAGACTAACCGCGTGAGCAATGTGGCAGTTCGCCGACGCGTATTCCGAAACGCTCGGGATGCGCAATCAGTTGGTGAATTAATCACCGTACACAGCTTGCGTTGGTTGGGTCACGTACCCAATCATCATCATCGTCATCATCATCATAGACAGCAATAATTCATTGTTTCACACTGATGCTTAACTGCCACACAACCATGAAGAAGAATAAAAAGCAAACCCTGTATAGGAAGAGAGAAGAAAAGAAAGGGAAGGAGGAGGGGACCTAATCACTAAAAACAGCTATGTGTACATTCAAACATACAGCATCAAAAGACCTACATCTTGAGAACAAACAACTGA